>SSNQ01034486.1:280051-287551 GCA_006942095.1 Nothobranchius kuhntae | reverse complement strand
ACTGATTGTTGGGCCCTTAAAAGAGGACAAAGTAACAAACCTCCAATTAAGAGTTTAACACTTAATTCAGACGAACAGACCTGCTTAATTGAGACAAAGGAGGAACTTCAGTAATGGATGATCAGCCCACTAAAACACAAAAAGGGGGTAAAACTGAAACTAACAAAGCAGATCCATTTCCCTCCATGATCCAGAGTGGTGGTATGAGCCAATTTGCAGATCTCTTCATGAGCTTGCTCCACCCCTTCTCCACCTTTTAGCTGATCCGGTGCCACCAAGGCAACTCAGAACACAAAAGCACACTTTTAAATCATCACTTAACATGTGAACCAAAATGTGCACACTTATTTTAAAAAACAGCCATGTAATGATATCCATTCCAAACCGACAAAGTGTCTACTTTTAATTAAACCACATAAATAAGGGAAACAATACACATTTCATTACCTAAACTGTGTGGCTGTGGCTGCAGCCATCACAGCTCGGTACAAAGAAGGTACTAGGACTTCCCACTCTCGTGTGGCCTGGATGAAGACGCATTTAATCATGCCTGTAAAGGCAAAAGTGCATGACGCTGGGTGATGGCATCTCTCAGTTCTTACGCTTTCACCTCGCCGATAACATTTAAGTACAAAAAAACTGTTGTTAGCTATGCTATTGAAAAGTTAGCTTGGTGTTCATTCTGCTGCTTTCCGGTCAGTGTTCGCCCACCGAGCGCTACCTTTTTGTGGCTCTTTTGGTTTTCCGCCTCTGTGCTCTTTGGCTCCTGCCTGTGTTGAGTCTGTGTTGGACTCCACTTGGCAAAAATCTGCTCCCTGTCCTCAGGGCTGTGGGTTTTCTCTCCATGAGAATGTGGCAAGGTGGAGAAACAAGGGCCCGGGCGGGATTCTATCCCAAGACTCCCAGGTGAGAGTCACAAGTGCTAACCAGTCAGCCAAAAGGACATCCCCATGGCCAAGTAGCCAGGGCAGATGATCAATCTTTATACAGCGACACTCACCCTGTCACAAGAAGCACCTGTACCAAGCCTGTCGTGTCTGCCGCTGGATTCTTCATGCCAACAGAGCACTCTGACCCAGAGGTGTGCGAGTTCTGTCGTCAGCTCCGCTCGATTGGCATGTGAACTTCCTCCAAAGTGTCCTGGGAGACGCTGTGGGTTTGCAGCAGGACCCCACGCTCTCCGAGTCGGCTCCTGTGGCTTTGCACGGCTCTGACAAGAATTGAATGTGGGGGTTCATCTTGATCACAGGCAGTTCCTGTGCTTCACGCTCGAAGGGCAAGCCTACGAGTACCTGGTTCTCCCACTTAGACTTGCCCTAGCTCCCTGCACCTTTTCCAAAGCTGCCTCAGCACCACTCAGAGAGAGATCTGCATTCTTGCCTACTTGGACGATTGTGCTCTGGTAGGGAGTTCTCGGGTGCAGGGGTTATGGTTGTGTGGGACATGTGGTCCCCGACCCAATGGAGTTCTGCCTAAACTACTAGATTTCATGGCCCCTTGGGTGGCTCACGAAGTTCTGTCTGCTGGTTTGAGTTGCCATCTTAGATGGCGTTGTCGGCCCAGGTTTGATAGCTGCTCATGGGGTGTTTTCATATGTCCCATCATACCTTTGTTGGACCAAGTGAATCGATTGAAAGGGAACGCTAGGTTATGGAAATAACCACTGTTCCCTGAAGGAGAGGAACGAGGTACGCAGGGCTGCCCCCTTCGCAGCCTAGCTTGAAGAGCGGCTATCGAACAGAGAAATTCCGGTGATGCTGGGGGCTTGTAGGTGGAGGACGGGGCCACCACCCAGCATCACGCTCATCTGCTTTTACAGGCGTGATTAAATGCGTCTTCAGCCAGGCAACACAAGGATGTGATGTCCTTGTACCGTCGTTGTACCTCGTTCCTCAACTTCAGCAGTTATATACATGTTTCTAACAGGTCCCACAGGTTCTGGCCTCACGTTTAATCAAGTTTTACTGAAACATCAGAACCAGGTCTGGACTCAGAAATAAAAACAGAACAAGAAGTGTTCAGGAACCTTCCCAGATTCAGAACTGGGACAGTCCTGCAGATGTTCACTGAGGCAGCTGTGAACAGACATCTGCTTTTTATCATCTTCTAACTGAACATAAAACTTTGTGTTACAGTAATCGGAACCGGGCCAAGTCCTAGGCTGACATCTCCGTCGATGGTCTCCATCAGTGAACCACAGGGCCAGAACTCGTCAGACCCGGTTCATCATCAACACAACCGGATCCATTGTGAGGTAGTTCTTTGGTACCAAAACCAGAACTAGTCTGAAGGTCTGATGTTTTGTGAAAATCTTCTGAAACGTATGACCCAGTATACCCAAGAAAGACTCAACAGCTGATCCTTTTATCCAAAATGTTTTTATTAAAATGACAGGAAGATAAACCAAATGTAACAAAGATAGCGGCGCCTTCATTCAGTTACATTATCGACAAACACAGAATTCATAAAAAAATACATGCTTTTACTATGAAAAACCTATTTGGCCCAAAATACAAATATTTTAATATAAAAACTGATTGTCGCTTAAAAAGTGAGATGAAATCATTTTGATTTAAAGATGATTGATGTTTGTTTTTCAGGGTGGTCAGAAACCTTTTATATTTGATAAAAATTATAAAACAAAAGCAACTAATTCCAATCCTACACTTCATTTCTTAACACGGATCATTAAAACCTTTGATTCAGCTGCTGACCTCTGACTCTAAACTCTGTTCTGACGTCAGGATCTGGGAACGCTTGCTCCTGAGTGAGGATGGACGTGTCCCAGACCGGCTCAAAATTCTACTTTAAAAAGCTGCTCGGGTTGGGAGTCCTCTCAGCAATCAATGTGTTCAGGTTCTGATCCAGTTCTACATTCACTAATGTTGTCATCAGCAACAGAACCAGAACAAAATTCTGATTTAAAAAAAATAAAAAAGGGTAAATAAACCCGTTAAACCCACTGGAGAATGAAAGGATTTAGGACGTTGGTGCAAACGCTCCCCCTGCTGGACACCACCAACCAGTTCACTTTAAAGAATCAGAACCATCAGGTTTCTGCTGCTGTGGAATGTTCTGAAGGCTCTGATGCCATTCTGTAAGGCTTAGGCAGACCACCTCTAGCAGGTGGTTTATGGATAACCTGCCAGGTTCTGAAGGTCCTGCAGAACCTTTAGTGGTTCAGCGGTTTTAGTGTCTGAAACAGTGAAACTTGGAGCCTGTTTCAAAAGTTTTACATGAAACTTTAAACCAAAACACAGGGTTCTGACGGGTTCTCTGTTCTGGTACCGATTAGGGTCAGGGTTAAACCCCAAACCGATCAGGAGGAGTTCCAGAGCACAGAACGCCCTCAGACAGAAAAACAACTAAAAACAGGACTGAAAAGAATACAACCATAGTGATCAGCTGATTGCAGCTGAAGCTCCACCCACCTGCTGCCAGGTGAGAGTAGATAATCTGTGACCTTTAGATGAAGCAGACTCACACAAGTGTGGTCTTTAGGACCCTTAGTGACCCCCGTTGTTCAGTTTCTCTGCCTCTGCTGTGACCGGGGTGCCGTTAGACTCTGTAGCTTGACTGTCCCTGAGCGGGGACCCTGTTGTCCTCAAGAAGACGACCACGTCCACGACAAACACCACAGTCGAAAAGAAACCAAACACCTGTGGAGGAAAGGACAGGTGAATTCCCAAGGAGGGATGGGAAGGAGAGTGGGACCAGATCCAGAAGTTCACTTACCACAGCCACAGTCTCCAGTTCAGATCTGCCGTTGTCCACCGCGAAGGTGATGGAGGAGATGAAGAACAGGGCGGTGATGATGGCCGTGTAAAAGAAGTCCTGCAGGAGAAGCCACTAGTAATTATCTTACAAATACTGAGTGTTGTTGAGGTTCTGAATCAGCCAGCAACTGCTGATCACATGTACATCATCAGTGCTTCACCAATTCTTAACGGGTGACCTTTAATCCCATCTGAGCTGAAAGGGCTGGTCCTCTAATGGTTGAGAAGGTTTATGGATGTTTGATAGCTCAAATCATCAGATGGTTGTGATTTAAAGTCACGATCAATCTAAATGTTCAGCAGATCCGTTCTCGGCGTGTGTTCTGAAACATGGATCAGAACCGGGAGGTCTGAGGTGGGCTCTTACCACTTTGGGCCAGCAGCTGATGTTGACCTTTTCATGCAAATGGGTGGCGAGGAGAATGAGGAGGAGGAGGGTGAAGAGGAAGGCCGTGCAGCTCACAAACTCAAAGAAGTAGAGAGGGTTGCAGCTGGAGCAGCTGCCGACCAGCTCCTCCAGAATGAAGGCCACCAAGGAGAGAAGCTGAAACAAAACCAAGACAATGAACACTTTAGGAAGGTTTCATTCAAGATGGCCACCACAACTGATTGTTGCATTCAGTTGAACTGATTCTGAGGAAAGATCTGATGACATGTGCCAAGTCATTCACGTCTCTCGTAGAGGTCCTGGTAACTCTACTCCATAAATACCTTCATTCATAATAAAGCCAAACAGAAAAATGAATCTGCTTTTACAGGAGGCAGATTATGTGGTCTATTAAAACAAGTTTATGAGGCTCTTGGCACATAATCCCTCTCACATAAAGGGATTTCAGCTCTTTTATTCTTGACACTTTCAGTACCTTCCAGAATAAGCCTACCCAGGACTCTGTCACTTTAAGAAAACAAGCTGGAGCTGGCCAACTTATCTTTGACCAATCTTTTAATATTGGTTGATCTGCGTAGCTATTCCTTTACTTTTTATCAAGTTAACTGTGGTTTGATTACTTGATATTGTCATTTTATTCATGATTTTATTATTTCTTTGTCTACTTTCTGACTTCTTGACGTTTTATTTTTTGGGTGTGTTTTTATGTGGTTGTGCTGTCATGTACAGACCTCTACGTTGTGTCAACAGCAGTAAATGGGATTTATAAATGAGCAAACCTGTTAGCAGAGTTTCATTTACCCAGCTGTTGGTCCAAGACTCCAAAATGAATCTCCAGGATTAAAAAGGAGGAAATAAATCCATAAACAGAGTGTCTGTTTCACGGGCCTTCACTGGTGGTAGCACACACTGATTGATCGAAGTGTGACATCTTGATTTGTTCGTATTTCTTGGTCAGCAGCGGTCATGTCCTGTTCAAGCTTTAGTTTCTTGTTGCCGAGCTGCAGGATGCCGTCCTCGATGCTGCCCTGACTGATCAGCTTAATCACCTTTACGGTCCTGGTCTGGCCCACACGGTGACATCGGTCCTCTGCCTGCTTGTCGTTGTAGGGATTACAGTCGATGTCATGCAGGATGACGACGTTAGCCGAGGTGAGGTTGATGCCCGATATCTGCCAACAGGTTATGGGCCCAGAGCAAAGCCCGGACCAGAATGAATTGTGAACCAGGAACGCTGAGCACCAAGCTAATTATGACAGCTGGGAAAGCTTGTGGGATGTCTTCCATAAAGAAAACGGACTTTCAGAAAATTTGGTGTCAGGTTGTAAAGTTGTCCTCAGGGAGCGAAGGGTAGTCCTGGGGCTCATGTCCAAATGTTTCCTCAGTTGAAAAGAACTGACTTATTGGAGGTCATTGGGAGTACGCCATATTTGATGAAGGCCACATGTTAAAGAACATGAACACTCACCGCTACCGTCACCTCATGTCTATTAATGCTGAGCATCGCCTGCTGCTAACATGATATCCTCTCTGGGGAAATTTCATTCAACGTCATCGTGACCACGTATAGCTTGGCCATCGGTAACGACAGCGACCGCAGCCTTTTCCGGAAGCTGCTGCTGCCGTAGACGCCAAGCTCAAAACGAAAATTCATCTCGGTGTTTTTGTGAGAAAGCCAGTGCTGCTGCGCACGATATCTGCTAACAAAACCAGCAGAACTCCACCTCCTCTCACCATATGACGAGCTGGGTTTCAGACTCAGACATCAACAGAAGCAGACGAAACACCAAACCCTGAATCAGTCATGAAAACATTTGTTTGACTTTATTTATTAAATAAAGTCTGATCAGAGACATTAGGAAAGAAAAACCAGAAAGTCATAAAAAGTATTTGATGCTGATTTTACCCCAACAACGCTCAACCAGCAGTTTCACAATCAGCTCTTTGTTTACTAATTAGGTCACCAGTTTTTAATGTGTTCTGCCTATTTACAGTAAAAACAGTCAGCAGGAGGATGTAAAACCAGCTGTGTGCTGTGGTCCGCTCCATCTGAAGACACGTAGGGGTTTCCAGGATCTGCTGCTACCATGGCGGAACCAAGATCCAAACACGTCCAACAGAAGGAACGGTTCAGGACGGGTCACAGTGCGGACAGAGAGACAACCGTCCACTGGGAGGCTCAAACTAACGCTGAGATGTTCAGAGAAAATCAGCTTAATCTGAGAAAAATGGACAAGAAACTTTTTATGTTTATTTTGACAAAAACAAGGAAGTGTTTTGAAGTCCACAGCTTCCTGTTTTGTTATACGCCATTATTTTTTGTGTGTGTGTGTGTGGTCTGAAACGGAGATTTGGGAGATCCCCACCTCAGCTCGAACACACACCTACAGCAAGCAGGTGTTCTGGTTCTGGTTGGTTCCTCTTCAGCAGCAATACTACTGTGGGAAACACCTGATCACCACAGGAGGAACCCTCTGAAGGTGACATGGAGCTAAGAATGTAACACTTCCTGTCAGGAGGAACGAGAAAGACCTTTACTGTGAAAGGACCACAGGAAGTGCTGATGATGACAAAGATTTGCTCCAATGAACAAAAAACTTTATTAACTTTATTAGTCAGTGGATCTATCACAAACCAGAGACCTGGAACTATGAAGTCCTGCAAGAACCTCAAACAGAGGGCTGAGGAGAACCCATCCTGGACCATGAGATGATGGTTAGATTGGTGAAGACCAGACTGTTGGTTCTGGTGAGTGCTGGTTCCTGGTCCTCCACGAGTTAGAAGAAGCCCAGAAGCAGCTGTAGGACTGATCCAGGATCAGATGAATGTCTCAGAATAATTATTAGTCCATGAAGAGGTTCTGTTGATTCAAGAACTCTACCCCCACCCACACACACACACACACACACATTTCCTCTTTTTGCCCAACACTAGAGTCCAGAGTTCTGGGGTGGCGGATGCAGGCCTTGTCCCTCCCGGTTGCATCAGCTCTGAGATCTGCTGATGGAGGACTAACGGCCTTCTGCAACACTTTCAGTTCTGTCTTCAGCTTCCTGCTGGGTCAGGAAGACTTAGTCAGAGGTCCCACACTCAAACACCACGCTGATCTGAGCTGGGATGGTGGCTCAGGGGTTAGGAGGTCACCCTTTAACCGGTGAGTTGCTGGTTCAAACCCATGCGTCTGTGCATGGCAGCCTCACCTTCGTCAGTGTGGCCTTGTGCAGCTGTGGCTAAGATGTAGCGCATCGCCATCAGTGTGTGAATGGATGAATAATTCACTGTGGTGTAAGGCGCTTTGGAGTCCTCCGACTCAGAAAGGCTGTCTCTTATACACAT
>SSNQ01034486.1:240795-263064 GCA_006942095.1 Nothobranchius kuhntae | reverse complement strand
CTTGGGATTGTTCTGTTTATTCCAGCAGCACCAGTTTGTAGGGACATCAGATCTTCTTGCATTCCTGTGCTGATGGGATTGTTTTCTCAGGAGAGCGAAGGTGAATTTTACCTGCCGACACTGGGGCGCTCGGCTCGATTTGCTGTGACTCTCCAGCTGTAATTACAGCTTTCATGACCTCCTTTTCCCTGTGAAGTTGCAGCTCCTCCAGTAATTTAAAGTCAGGACGACTTTTTCTTCTTTAACCA
The DNA here is from genome assembly GCA_006942095.1 of Nothobranchius kuhntae. Lineage (NCBI taxonomy): Eukaryota > Metazoa > Chordata > Actinopteri > Cyprinodontiformes > Nothobranchiidae > Nothobranchius > Nothobranchius kuhntae. The sequence goes on along the minus strand of SSNQ01034486.1, from coordinate 262,816 downwards.
GGTCAGCGAGCGCTCCATCATCTAGAACTCCACTTCAGGACCAGAATGAGGAGAAAGGGATGAAACTGAGACTCTGATTATCGCTGGAGGAGCTCGATTATTGATTATGTGTCCTGATCCTGTTTCTAATAACCATTTAGATTTAATCCTTCAGTGGATCGTTTTACGAAGACCACAAACTCCAGTTCAGAAAAAAAGCATGGAACCAGCTATTCTGTTGGAGCAGCACCCATCCATCCATCCATCCATCCATCCATCCATCCATCCATCCATCCATCCATCCATCCATCCATCCATCCATCCATCCATCCATCCATCCATCCATCCATCCATCCACCCTCCCACCCATCCATCCATCCATCCATCCATCCATCCATCCATCCATCCATCCATCCATCCATCCATCCATCTTTTCATGTTTAGGGTTGTGGAGAGCTATGGTGTCGATCACCAGAGGCCATAGGGCAAGAAGCAGAGCTACATATTTAGATTGGGATTATGTTAAACTGGGATTATCTCAGACTGGGCTTATGTTAGATTGGTATAATGTAAAACAGGGATAATGTCAGACTGGGATTATGTTAGATTGAGATAATGTTTGACTGGGTTTATGTTTGACTGGGGTTATGTTAAAGTAGGATAATTTTAGACTGTAAATAAATCAGAGTGGTATAATGTTGAATTGGGATAATGTCAGACTGGGATTATGTTAGATTGGGATTTTTTCAGACTGGGATTATGTTAGATTTGGATAATTGTAGACTGAGTATGTTAGAATGGGATAATATTAGACTGGAATTATATAAGACTGATTATGTCAGACTGGGATTATATTAAATTGATTATGTCAGACTGGGATTATGTTAGATTGGGATTATATTTGACTGATTATGGGTTAGGTTTAGGGGTAACCCTAGGGGTACTTCTGAGCATTTTTTAACTCAGAAGTACCCCTGAAGGACTTAGTTGTTCGTCCTTTTATCAAAACTTATTTGAAGCCTGAGAAGGTTAAACAAATCACTTTTATTGTTTCTATTTCCTGGTTTACGTCCTTTCATAAAGACGTTTTCCTCCTGCCTGCCCTGCCATTCCTGGCCTCTTCTGGTGATCTGTTGTTCATTAGGGATGTGGAGCAGTGTCAGTGATGTCTTTTGAGTAGACCTCCACCTGCTGCCTCCTTGTCCTCCACCTCCTCATGCTCTCCTTAAATCTGGTCCTGTGACCACATCATCAGAGGAAAGGGGATGCTGAAGCTGACTAGACCTGGTTTCTCCTGATCCAGTCTGTAGAACCTCCAGGTGACCTGTCTGTAATCTCGTCAGTAGTTTTACGTGTCAACATCCTGCTGAGGCTCTTGCTTGTTGAGATTTGAGTGCTACCAGTAATTCCTGAAGTGTAATGGTGGTTTTGTTCTGTGGTTGTTTCTGTAAATGTTTTATTGGCTCTGGTGGAGGGGTGGGGGATCAGCTCCAGCTCCATTGGCGTTCCTCCCTCTCCAGTCGTGCTTTTCTTTTCTTTTCTTTTCTTTTCTTTTCTTTTCTTTTCTCACATATTCCTGATTAAAAGTCTTGCTGGTTCTGCTCCGTCGCCGGGTTTCCTTCATGGCATTTCCAAAGGCAGCGTGGGAAGCACGAGCAGCTTCTGCTGAAAATAAAAGCTGCACTAATTTAACATTAGAGGTGTGGAAAAGTGTGGAAGTGCTGCTGACAACCAAAGTTACAAACTCAGCCAGGGAGGACAGGATCAACTGTCATCCATCTGGTCCGTCACACAGCCCTCCATCCAGAACCCAGCAGAATCTCATCAGCTGGCTGAAATGGAACCGGAGAATCCAACTTTACCAAAACAAACGTTTATAGAATCTAAGTCAGATCAGGACACGAAGGTTCTTGTTCCTCTGCTGCCTCCAGTCCTGAAAACACGAAGGATATCCAGCAGAATGTTTTATGGTACAAGCGTTCCTCTGTATGTGCTTTTAGGAGGTGTGTGTGTGTGTGTGTCAGACCTCTTTTTGCTGGCCCATATTTGTATTTTTAGACCTGTAGAAATGCAGATGAAGCATCAGTCTCCATCTCCTCTTCTTCCTCCCACCTGTCTGTTTTTCCCCTTCTTTCTTCTTCATCTCCTGCACATCTTCAGGAGGTTAAAGTTCAGATGGCCGAGTCCTCCTGAGGGCTGGAGGGTGATTTGTTTTTTATCCTCTCTGATGAATAAAACTCTGATTTCAGACGCCACCCGTCCAGCACAAACTCAGCGGGAGAGTTTCCAGCCTGATGTTTCTGTTTTCTTTGTGTTTTAATGTTAAGCCCCGCCTCTTTTTATTGTGATTTGGTGGCTTGTCAGATCAGATGTGATTTAGAGACTACCAGTCAGAAGGCCTCAGAGCAGGAGGCTCTCAGCTGGTAAATGAAATGATGCTGAAGCTCCAGATGTTTCAATTGAATTCAAAAATACTTTGTTAATCCCAGAGGGAAATTAGAGTTTCGGTACACACAATTCTGAGATCAGACATACTTACATAGACACATGATAATAATTGGTGACTGTGGTCATTCGCAACCCAAGTTGCGCTACCATAATAGATCAAGAGGGTTAATATGAGGATAGAGTCAAGGAGGGAGGGGAAAAAAAGTCACTTCAGAGGTACACTCAACAGAGGTGGTAGCTTTGCTATGCAGAAAAACACCTCAGACAGATATGCACACAGACTTCAGACATTACACAACATAAGTGTCCACTAGGTGGGGAGGTAGGGTTAGGACTCTCCTCACTTCAGTGTGTGCAGCTGCATGGGGCAGCGCTCACCAACTCCGATTGGACAGGGGAGGGAGATAATGGGTTAGAGGCCACATTGACTCCTAGATACAGTTCCACGGCTTTCACCGGTCACAGTCCTGCCCAGGCTGGGTTAGGGAGAAAGCGTTTCCATAGCGATGGCAGCAATCCACATTTCTTCTAAGGGGGGAGTAATCACTTCAGTCTCACAGGCTCCAAGGGCATCAGATTCAGATAAGAAATGTTTTGGGGCCAGACAGAGATAATTTCTTCTCTGCCTTAGAGTTCCGTTGGTCTTCAACCCCTCTAGATCAACTTGTTCCTTGGTGGAATACACCTGTGCCAGAGCCTGAATCTCAGCCAAAGTTCCAAGTTTACGACTCATCTCGACAATTATATGAGTTTGTGCGTTCACAGCACGATGCATTCCATCCCTGAACTCCGGGATTGAGCCAATATTCCTCGAAAGCTCGTTAATTTTACAGTAAGCCAGGTAACCGCTCAGGCCAAACAGCAGCAATCCCGACACCAAAACAACGAATATCCAAACATCTTCATAATCCTCTTCAGACAGTTGAGAGAGGCAGATCATGTTCCACCGTTTCCAGGAGTCCATGATATACTCAGCTGGCTCTGTCCCAGAGGGGCGTCCGGGAGCCCCTTCTCCCGTTCTCATCGTTGAAAAAATGTTGTCAATCGCGTTGAGAGACCAACTGACCAGATCTATTTTTAATAATTTCCAGTTTCCAGAAAAAATGCAGAAAGCGCCGTGCACACAAAGACAGAACAAAGAGCCTTGGGATGAGGAGTGAAGAAGAGGAAAGGAGAGGAGAAACAAAATAAAGCGTCTGTACTCTCCAAGAGCCGGACAGAGTTTGTGAAATATCAAACCTGATTTTAGAAAAAGACGACATTTACCAACGAAAATAAATCTTTAGGTTTAGAAGGAAAGCCTTCTAAAAAATAAAAGCCTAATGCAGAACCAGCATCTGGTTCTGACCATTTGTTTTGAATCTCTGACGAGATGGAGTAGATGTGAAGTCCTCCAGTCTTTACTAAACCATCACGCTTTAGTTTCACACAACCCCCACAAACGGCAAACATCTTTAGCTGCCAGATCTGTGACGGTATTTTTGGTTCTGCCTCATTAGTGTGAGAGCGTGGATGGAGATCAGAACCTTCACGTCAGTTCCTCACACAGATCAGCTGTTTTAACTCCATCTTCTACAGGGATCATCTCGTCTGCTTGTTTGTTTGGATGGAGGACGTCTGTTATTCACCAGGAGACCAGATGTGAGACTAAAAACCCCAACCAGGACAGTTTCAGATCCAACCCATCAGAATCAGGATCTTCATTCTTCCAAACTAATCAGCTGCTTTTCCACCTAGATAATAAGACTCAGAGTTGTCTGATTTTATAAATTCTGAGACAGGATTGGAAACAAACCCAGATCTTATGTAGGGATCTTTGAAACCAGCAGCTTGTCAGCGACCGGATCTGGTTCTGATCTATAAAAACACCAAAGAGAACTGGGATCTGAGCTCAGACCTGCTGATCCAGGAGGAGTTTCTACCTTCAAACTCCAACAGGAAGAGGAAATGATCCAGCAGGGTTCTTCTTCGTCTCCATGTTGGACTTCTCTTAGGCCTATTCAGACGTTTGTTACAGCGTCTGTAATTAGATCAGAGAGAGGAGCTCCATCTGTCTGACTGTTGGATGAACACGCCGCTCCTCACTCCCACAGAGTCGCTTCTTCATTCAGACCTTTCATCTGGATCCTGTGGTTCCAGCAGAACCTTCCACAAAGTTCTTCATTAACCTTTCATGTGCCGTCAGGTTAAACCCCAGCAGAAAATTTCAGTAAAGATTTCTACTCTGACTTTTGCCACAGGTGGACCGGACCGAGGTGATCCGGAGCTGCGTCAACCCGACCTACTCAAAGGTTTTCACCCTGGACTTTTATTTTGAAGAGGTGCAGCGTCTTCGCTTTGAGCTCTATGACATCAACAGTAGTCACAACGGTCTGAAGGAGGCTGACTTCCTGGGATCAGTGGAGTGTACACTGGGTCAGGTGGGTGGCACACACACACACACACACACACACACACACACACACACACACACACACACACACACACACACACACACACACACACACACACACACACACACACACACACACACACACACACACACACACACACACAAGGTGGTGACTGTGGAACCAGCTTCCTGCTTCAACCCAGACAATGCTGATGAGATAGATGTTGGCTACTCTGGCGTAGCTGTAAAGATCTGTGGAGATCTCCATCCTGGTCTGACCTTTGAGGCTGACGATGATGGAACCAATGATGTGAAGCCTTTGTGAGGAGAGGATTGTGGGAAAAGAAGTTCAGAAGTCTAGGAGGAGAGCTTATATAGGGACTTTCCTCCATCTGTCAGCAAGGCCACAAGAGGCCGTCAGATCCAGCTCAGGAAAACTGGGAACGTTTTAATTCCGTCTGCTGGATTTTGTTTTGAAGGTTTTAGATGAGTCTGTTTGGGTTTGACAGAAAATTAAAAACACAAAGAGAGAAGTTGTTTCATTTCAGAACAAAAATAAAACCCAGAATTAGCTAAACAGAACAAGCCCAAACCATTAGCTCTCCACCACTGTGCTGACAGCTGGACTCAGCTGCAGTGCATTATGGGTAAACACCTCGACTTTGGTCTTTTCAGTTCCAGAGTTCAACCTGAGCTGTCATGACCTTTAACTTGCTAAAGCATGTCAGATCTCAGATGACCTTTGACCTTGCAATGTGGGTCATCTTTTCACCTATAGAGCTTATGACACTTCCTAACCTTACGTCTTTTGTTTAGAGTGTGTGTCAGACACCTCCCCCACTGTTGGTCTCTGTAGAGGTGATGGAGATCTGATTTCTCCTGGAGATCTCCTGAGGAGCAGGGAGGACTTCTCCAGACACTCGGTTAAGTTTCCTATGAGGAAACACAAAACTGAAGAAGCAGTGGATTAACAGCCAAGTCTATAATGAAGCAATCATCTGAGCCTCCTCCTCCTCCTGCTGCTCCTCTTCATCTCCTTGCCAGCAGCACCACTCCACTCGGCTGCCAGCTCCTCCAGCAGCCAGATGGTGGATGGTTCTGCTGACAGGAGGAGGTCTTGCAGAGTGAAATCATCTCTTCAGGTTCTATGAACTATGAACCAGACCTTCAGCACCACCCACACCTCCTGCTGCTTCAGAACATTTTGACTCAACTCAGACAGGAAGTGATTTGTGTTCAGAATGCACAGCCTGAGGTTCTGATGGTTCTGTGTCTGCAGATCATCTCTCAGAGGAAACTGTCTAAAGCTCTGCTTCGACCAGGAGGGACGGTTGGAAAGGCCATCATCACGGTGAGTCAGACCAGGACCAGACTCTGAGTGGGACTAGACTCGGACTGGGACTAGACTCTGACCAGGGCCAGACTCTGACCGAGACGAGACTTAGACTGGGACTACTCTCGGACCAGCAGGTTCTGCAGATCTTTGAACATAAATAATTCAATCCATTTGATCAGATTTGTTTGCTCTTCTGTTGAATTTTAAATAAAAAATAAAATGATTTATTTGTAGCACACTTGAAGTTTCATAGATTGAGATCCGGTTTCCTGTGGGGAAACCTGGAGCGGATTGTTTTTGATCCGGTTTGTTCCGGTTTCATCCAAAGCCTCCGTCAGTGGGCTGCTCTCTGCTCTTGGCTCTGATCCGTTCAGCCGGACCAACACGATTTCAGGTTGAACCTCATCTGAACAGAGTCCTGCACTCCAAAAGCTTCACAGGGATTTATTTTGAAAGGATTTCTGAGCAGGAAGCTGCTCCAGCTGCAGAAAGAGGCTTTTGTTATTAAACTTTGTGTTTTCTAACATTTTATTCTTTTTTCATGTTTAGTTTCGGATTCTTTGAGACTTTTCTACCAGACATCTAAAATGAATCCTGATGATTTCTGTCCATAAAATCAGCTGATTGAGTCTGGTTTAAACAATAGTGTGACTTTCTGCTGCTTAAAAGAATTCAGGTCAGTCATTCAGTTTGATTCCATTTTCTAGGATTTTAACCTTGTAGCCACAGCCAGGTTCTGACTTGGTCTGGCCTGAGCGGTACCAGAGGCAGAATTTGGGTCGGATCTGTAGGAGGTTGGCCTGTTTGTTCTTTCTGCTCCTGATCTGAAAGCTGAGTTGTTTTCAGGTCTCAGCCGAGGAGCTGACAGGAAACGATGACTACATTGAGCTTTCTTTCAGCGCCAGGAAGCTGGACGATAAGGTAAAAGTTCTGACACAAATACAGAACCTGAAACCTGTAAAAAGATCTAAATCTGTTCAGGTTATTTAAAAAGGTCCCAATAAATCCCAAATCAAAGCAGCAAATCTTTTTAGAATTGGTTAGACTGTTAGTCTATAGTGGGATGCGATGTTGATCTTCATGCTTTTCCTGTATAAATCATTGGTTGTTATGATAAAAGTTTCCAGTTGCATATATCATATTTTAAATACACACGGGTTTTCACAGCATCTGTCTGCATTCCTTCGTGGGGGTTTGATGCTTGCCGCTCAAGGCTACCAGGGTGTCAGATTCAAATGACAAGAATTTGTTTGGGTCAGGCTGAGATAATTTTCCTCTCTGCCTTCAGTCTTTAAACTGATCATTCCAGTCCTTCAGTGAAGCCAATTTTGGGTTTTTAAACCTGTCCATACCGTCTGGTGACTCCCTCCGAGATTCAATCCATTTTGCGCACTAATACCGGTATCGCAACTAGAACATTGTCCAGCTTATGATTCACCTCGAGTAACGTCCCAGTCTGAGAAGTCTCCACACGGATGGTGCTTTCCGTGGGTGCGGGTCACCCTCCAATCGCTCCGTCTTCCCAAATTTACAGAAAACCAGATATCCTACCACTCCAATCAGGAGAAATCCAGTGATCATCAGGCCGAATATCCACACGTCTTCGATATTGTCATGGTCTGTGTCTGTGTCTTTTTGTGTTCCTCATGTGTCCCCTGGTCTTCAGCCCTACAGATATTCCCTCTCAGGTCCTGTGTTCCTTCAGTCTCCCCCAGTCACCCCTCTGCAGTTTTTATAGGTTCAGCTTCTCATTTTATTAGTCTCTTTAGTATGTTTTTTCCACAGGTTTTTTTGTAGTTTCCCTTCCCCTTAGAATATTAGTTTATTTTGCTGCTCATCTTGTCTTTAGATTTTTTACTCTTACTCTTAGGTCATGTTAGTTTTCCTCCCTGATTAGTTAATTGGTCTCACCTGGTTCTCTCTCCACACACCTGCAGCCCATCTGCCTCCCATCATGCCCCAGTGTATATACACCCTGTCTTGTCTCAGTGTCTTGTCGGTCCATTGTTTGTTGTTGTCAGCGTGGTTTTTGGTGCTCTGTGTGAGCTTTGTGTCTCGTCCCCAGTTTTGTGCTCTAAGCGAGTTTTTGTTCTCCTGATTCAGGGTTTTGGATTTTTGGCTCCCTGCTTTTGGATTTATTTTTGTTCATCCGTCAAAATAAAGGATTTTTCTTTATATCATCTACTGCCTCGTGTCATCCTCGGGTATCTGGATTTTGGGTCCTAACCATCCTCAAAACGTGACAGATATCCTCAATAGACAGCTGGCTGAGGCATATGATCTTCCACTCCTTCCAGGAATCCAGAATATATCCCACCGGATGTGTCCCCTGTGGACATTTGGGAGCCCCCTGCTCCGTTCTCATTGTTGAAAAAATCTTATCAATCACACTGAATGACCAATTCATCAAATCCATGGTTAGTAATAGGGTTTTTCAGAAGAAATGCAGAGAAGCGCTCTGTGGGCAGACAGGACAAAGAGCCTTGGGAAAAAAAGATAAGGGAGTGAAAGAGGGAAGCGTCTACCTTGAAGAAGCCACAGACCAGCACCAAAGACCAACATCATCTTGCTGCAGATGGAGTCACTGTGCATCATTGAACTATTTGGTGCGCTTTACACAAGGATGCTGCATGTGAGAGTGATGCAGAAGAAGCATTTTCTCCACCCACAGCACAAAAAGAGCAGCTTGAGGTAAAGCACATCTGGACAAGCCAGCTTCATTCTGGAATAAGGTGCTGTGGACTGATGAAACTAACATTGAGTTATTTGGACATAACAAGGGGTGTTATGCATGGAGGAAAAAGAACACTGCATTCCAAGATAAACACCTACTACCTACAGTAAAACATGGTGGTGGTTCCATCATGCTGTGGGGCTGTGACCAGTGCAGGGGCTGAGAATCCTGTTAAAGTTGAGGAACTCATGGATTCCACTCAATATCAACAGATTCTGGAGACCAATGTCCAGGAATCAGTGACAAAGCTGAAGCTGCACCGGGGCTGGATCTTTCAACAAGACAACAACCCTAAACACTGCTCAACATCTACTAATGTATTCAAGCAGAAGAACAAGTAGAACGTTCTGGAAAGGCTATTTCAGTCCCCAGACCTGAATATTATTGAAAATCTGTGGTGTGAGTTAGAGTTGTCCATGCTCAGAAGCCATCACACCTGAAGGAACTAGAGATGTTTTGTAAAGAAGAATGGTCCAAAATACCTTCAACCAGAATCCAGACTCTCATTGGAAGCTATAGGAAGCGTTTAGAGGCTGTTCTTTCTGCAAAACGAAGATCTACTAAATATTGAGTTTTTTATTTTTTTTGTGGTGCCCAAATTTATGCACCTGTCTAATTTTGTTTTGTTTAACCCTCTGGTGGCAGGCGTTGCAGATTTGCCACGTTAAAACCTACCTACCTGGTTATTCCACAAACGTATTTCATGAGCATTTTTTTAAACTCAGAAGTACTCCTGAAGGACTTAGGTGTTCGTCCTTTTGTCAAAACTTATTTTGAGCCTGAGAGGGTTAAACAATTATTGCACACTTTCTATAAATCCTATAAACTTAGTTTCACTTCTCAAACATCACTGTGTGTGTCTCCTATACGATAAATACCTTTTTATTGTAACAACCAACGGTTTATACAGGAAAATGATAGGCTGCTCAAACTTTTGCATCCAACTGTATATCTGCTCCAGGTATTATACAGCTTCAGCATCCTTTTCATGTGTTATTCTGGTCTCTGAGCACTCCTGTGTTTTTATTCAGGACTTCTTCAGTAAATCGGATCCTTTCCTGGAGATCTACAGAGTAAACGATGATGCTACGATGCAACTGGTCTACAGAACCGAGGTACTAATCCTGGAGGGTTACATCAGGATGTCTCCTTAAGCATAATGCTTTAGAACTTTATTTAAAATGGTTTTAAATCACACAAACCTGTATAGGAAAGCTGTAAATGCTTTTTTCAGCTTTAATTATTTTATTTTGACTTTCAAAAGATTTTCAACTTGGCAGAATCAAATCTATCAGAACATGGTTCTGTGTCTGAAACGAGTTGATGTGTACTCAGCTGGTTCCCCTCCACTATGAGAAACTTTTACCAAAAGAACAAACAAAATTAACTAAAGGAAAAACTTTATTCACATGTTAAACTAAGGAGGAACCAGGAAGGCTGACGGGTTCTATCTGTCTCCTTCAGACCGTCATGAATAACCTCAATCCAGTCTGGAAAACCTTCAAAGTTTCACTCAACTCGCTCTGCAGCGGAGACCATGAGCGCAAGCTGCAGGTACACACACACACACACACACACACACACACACACACACACACACACACACACACACACACACACACACACACACACACACACACACACACACACAGTCTCTGGTATCAGTCGATGATGTTGAGACTCCAGTCTAAATCTGGTAGTCTGATTGGCTGCTTCAGGTCAAACTTGTTTCACCTCCTTCCCTTTGTTCGCAAGTCACACACACGCACACGCACACGCACACACACATGCACTTCATTTACACATCTATGCACAACCTGACAGGTGAACACACACATTCTCAATCATCCCAGGGTTGGGGGTTCGAGTCCCTGACTCCTTGGTGACTTCCTGTGAATCCATGAGCAACAGAAATGAATATTCAGGGATGGAAGCTGGGATTCAGTGGCGGATTTAGCAATTTGGGGGCCCAAGGCGAACACAGACATGGGGCCCCATACACTAAATTTTTGACAATCTCACCTTTAACTGGATTTGTGAAACTCTCCCCTCTTCTGACATGAGTTTCTCGTCTCGTCTCGTCTTCCTCCGCTTATCCGGGTCCGGGTCGCGGGGGCAGCATCCCAACTAGGGAGCTCCAAGCCGTCCTCTCCCCGGCCTTGTCCACCAGCTCCTCCGGCAGGACCCCAAGGCGTTCCCGGACCAGATTGGAGATGTAACCTCTCCAACGTGTCCTGGGTCGACCCGGGGGCCTTCTGCCGGCAGGACATGCCCGAAACACCTCCCCGGGGAGGCGTCCAGGAGGCATCCTGACCAGATGCCCAAACCACCTCAACTGGCTCCTTTCGATCCGGAGGAGCAGCGGTTCTACTCCGAGTCCCTCCCGAATGTCCGAGCTCCTCACCCTATCTCTAAGGCTGAGCCCGGCCACCCTACGGAGGAAACTCATTTCGGCCGCTTGTATCCGCGATCTCGTTCTTTCGGTCATTACCCAAAGCTCATGACCATAGGTGAGGATTGGGACGTAGATCGACCGGTAAATCGAGAGCCTGGCTTTCTGGCTCAGCTCCCTCTTCCCCACGACAGATCGGCTCAGCGTCCGCATCACTGCAGACGCCGAACCAATCCGCCTGTCGATCTCCCGATCCCTCCTACCCTCACTCGTGAACAAGACCCCGAGATACTTAAACTCCTCCACTTGAGGTAGGACCTCTCCCCCGACCCGGAGGTGGCAAGCCACCCTTTTCCGGTCGAGAACCATGGTCTCAGATTTGGAGGTGCTGATCCTCATCCCAGCCGCTTCACATTCGGCCGCGAACCTACCCAGCAAGAGCTGAAGGTCAGAGCTGGATGAAGCTAGGAGGACCACATCATCCGCAAAAAGCAGAGACGAGATTCTCCTGCCACCAAACTCGACACACTCCACACCACGGCTGCGTCTAGAAATTCTGTCCATAAAAGTGATGAACAGAACCGGTGACAAAGGGCAGCCCTGGCGGAGTCCAACCCTCACTGGGAACAGGTCCGACTTACTACCGGCTATGCGGACCAAACTCACGCTCCTCTGGTAAAGGGACTGAATGGCCCTTAACAGAAAGCCACCCACCCCATACTCCTGGAGCGTCCCCCACAGGGTGCCCCTGGGGACACGGTCATAAGCCTTCTCCAAATCCACAAANTGCAGCGGAGACCATGAGCGCAAACTGCAGGCACACACACACACACACACACACACACACACACACACACACACACACACACACACACACACACACACACACACACACACACACACACACACACACACACACAACACACACTCACACACACCAACCCACACACACACACACACACACACACACACACACACACACACACAGTCTCTGGTATCAGTCGATGATGTTGAGACTCCAGTCTAAATCTGGTAGTCTGATTGGCTGCTTCAGGTCAAACTTGTTTCACCTCCTTCCCTTTGTTCGCAAGTCACACACACGCACACGCACACGCACACACACATGCACTTCATTTACACATCTATGCACAACCTGACAGGTGAACACACACATTCTCAATCATCCCAGGGTTGGGGGTTCGAGTCCCTGACTCCTTGGTGACTTCCTGTGAATCCATGAGCAACAGAAATGAATATTCAGGGATGGAAGCTGGGATTCAGTGGCGGATTTAGCAATTTGGGGGCCCAAGGCGAACACAGACATGGGGCCCCATACACTAAATTTTTGACAATCTCACCTTTAACTGGATTTGTGAAACTCTCCCGTCTTCTGACATGAGTTATTTCCCCTTTTTATTAGTCCTCCTCTTTTTTCCTGTATTTCTCTCCCTTTGAGTGCCTTCTTCTTCCTGTCCGTGCTCCTGTGCTTTAGCCTTAATTATTATTATTTTTTATTTTCCATTTTGGTCTATGTTTTCCCCCCTTTAAACATTTTCCATTGTCTTTCCATTCTGCTTCCTTTTGATGTTTACATCGAAAAACGACGTCACTTTCAGAAGTGAAAACAAAAGCTTTTATGAAGCATGCTACTTCTTTCTCTTATTGTAGCCACTAGGATAACAGCCTCATGCTTAATGTTTTGACTATCGCTTTGAGTTTGTTACGAACGCTCCTGCCTCTCTTCTTCTTATTTGTGGTCTTACGGCACTTGGCAAACAACAATTTGGTGCATTACCGCCACCAACTGGTTTGGAGTGGAGTGACCAATCACTTCCTGTGTGTGCATCGCCGTCTTAATAACCCTCTTATAACCATAATTATAACAGGGCTGCCTGGTATTTTTTAAATCTTGTGGCTGTAAAATTGTAATAAAAAGTGCAAAGTGTGTGTAACTCTCTCCGTTTTTCAGAACAACCTCAGCTTTCAGTGTATGGTTTGTATTTAGAATTTATTTCCATTAAAGCCTTTAAAAATCAGCTCAAAAGTGAAAAAAGCAAAAAACGGATTTGAATTTTTTACATTTTTTACTGAACAGGAACTTCAAAATTACTGGGCAAACAATTTGGAATGAACATTTTAAACTTTGAACCGTAATGCATCTATTCTTAAAAAAGTTTGAACCTTGGTATCTTTTTTAGCAATTTTAAGACCATTTATTTTTGTGAACTTTCAGACGTTTTTATTTGATGTGGTAGACCTTGAAGCAGTTTCTCTCCAGCTGCAGGCAGAGTCCTGCACACCTCACACTGCCATGGGGTGCTTCTCTTGCACACCGTGCACTGCTATACCAAAAACTTTTGTTTTAGCAAAAGTAATCATTTATTGTAAAAAGATAAATAATGCTGGGATGAAGCTGAATCTTACAATTAGCAAATAGTTGAGGGTTGTTCAAATAAAAAACTAAAAAATAAAGACTGAACAAACATTCATTCCCCAGTTGAACCAACAACCCTTCCTAAAATCAGCAACTTCTCAGATAGAAACTCCAGAATCACTTTTATTTAGAGTTTTATTTTTCATTTGCAGCTGCACACTAACTCACATGAGTAAGTATCAGTTATAGTTTTTCCTTGTGTTTTAATTTATTTGAAAAAAGAATCAGATTTTTAAAATAACATTAAATAAAATGTTTTTTTTGTTTATTTTTTTTCTGACAGGAGATAAAATCTGTGATGAATTTTATATTTACAGAAACCAAATGACTTCTTGTGGGGTTCCACTTTTGTTTCACCCCACAAGATGGTTTGTTTACTAGCGTTTATGTAATGAAATAGAATTACATTTTATTTAATGAGCCATAAGGCGTGGGATTCCATAGGAAATATGAAATCCACCTTACGGATCTGTGAGTTATTTAAACCAGAAGATTGGATCTTTTTATTGCATGGATTAGATAACTGCTTCATATTCACTCAGAGACAACAGAAGAGAGAAAGTCAAGTTTAAAAGTTAAGAATTTTATTACTAACAAATGAAACTAGACTGACTTCAAAACTAAAAGTATGGTGTAACTAAAGTGGATGAGACAGTGGATGGATGACGTGTGATGTTAATCAGAACCGGCAAATCCGAAGAAGCGATTGTTCTGATGGGAATTGAAGGTGTTGTTTTCGCATTAAGCTTTGGTTAGGAAGTTCAGAAACACATGAGGCACCATCATGTCGGTCTACCTACCCTTCGTGGAAGTCCCCTTTAGATCCGGAACGTCGAGGTCTTAGTTTGACCCTCTCTGGAACCGAGCCGGTAGGAAAAGCAACGGTTCCGACCAGTCCAGTCTTGAGTTACTTCCGGGTACACAACAAGTTGTTGGCGTCTGGTGAGACCCAAGCCTGGGTCTGGATGGTTCAGCTTTTATTCTGAAAGGAACTGTTGCCGCTGTTGGAATAGCGACAAATTTTTCAGCTTGTCGTTGGTTGTTTTTGGTTGAAGAGTTTAGATCAGGATTGGCCACTCCGTCACTTTCTCTGGAACACTTTGAACTGGCGTTAGAGATGACGTGGCATAGTTTTATACTTTGGATGTTATGGTTTATTGTCGAATGAAAAATTACCAAACACCATCAAAACCACGCCTCTGTCAGATCTGTAAGATTCTGATTGGATCAGTGAAAGGAATGTGTCATGTCTTTTAACGCTACGTGAAATGAGTCCTGTTGGAACACTTAAAGTCACATTACTTATTATATTCTATAGGATCATAATAAAGAAATTAATATTTTGATTTCACAGATCGGTCACATCTTATTTATTGACTAACACTTTGATGGATTAGCTTTATTAAAATAGAGTTCTTTGATTAATTAAAAGAAAAGAGTTCATTCTTCATTCTTCTGTTGAGCTGAAAATAAGCAGGTTAGAAGGAATACATGAGACCTTGGTTCTTGTCGGTGACGTGACTCCAAACACGATGAGCGTTTCAAGGATCTTTTAGGTAGCATGATTGTGGTTCTCCTCATGCTGCTGAGGGAACTTTAATGATAATCAGTTCTTAACACAATGAAGTTCTGAATCAGATGTTCCTTCTGACGAGGATCACCTGCAACCTAGTCCCGTCCTGGATCGTCCAGGTGAAATGGCTCCTGGTAATAAAATCCGAGGGACCCTCTGAGCCAGAAAATCCTCCTGATTTCAGACGGAGCTGCTAATCTGACAGGATGAAGCTGCAAGTGTGACGGCTCATTAGAGATCTCAGGGTGTCCCCTCTCAGAAGGACCAGCGGGACTCCTCGTCTTCTTCTAATCCTGAAGGGTGGGGTTGTACTGCCATCTTCTTCACTGCTGCCGCTTGCTTTAATGAGCAAGAAGGAGGGACACACACACACACACACACACACACACACACACACACACACACACACACACACACACACACACACACACACACACACACACACACACACACACACACACACACACACACACACACACACAGCCTCTGACAGTGTTGTTTTCGTCCTCAGTGACTACATGACTTCGACACCCTTTTTCTCATAATGAAAATGAGGTGCTACTGAGCTAAAAATAGCTCTCTGGTGACTGAAACATGACGAGACGTGTGTGAGTTTTCGTTGATGAGACGAGACAA
The DNA here is from genome assembly GCA_006942095.1 of Nothobranchius kuhntae. Classification (NCBI taxonomy): domain Eukaryota; kingdom Metazoa; phylum Chordata; class Actinopteri; order Cyprinodontiformes; family Nothobranchiidae; genus Nothobranchius; species Nothobranchius kuhntae. Next base: position 246,892 of record SSNQ01034486.1, on the reverse strand, counting down.
AAATTATGCTTAAAATAAAAATCTCTGTTTGTCTTGCAAAAGCTAAAAAGTAACATCTGGATGCCTCAGGTCTGCAGGACCCACCCGCATGCAGCGTCTCACTTAACTAAAAGTCAGTTTCTGCTCTGGACTATGAGACAGTTATAGGTCATATGACCACAGCAGAACCAGGAGCCTAGACCTCCTCTCAGCCTTTCAGGTGTACCTGGTCTCATGAAGGGGGCAACGGTAGCGGTGTTAGGAGTTCACCCTGTAACTGGTGGGTTGCTGGTTCGAACCCAGTCTCTGTCCATGTTGGTTGTCTCCTTGGGTATGACACCTTCCTCGGCTGCTGGTGGTGGTTGGAGGAACTGGTGGCTTCTGAAAACGTGTCCTAGGGCAGCTGTGGCTATGGTTACGTTAAAATTGCACAGGAACCTAGATGGCACCAGTAAAACCCGATAGAACTGACCTGGATCCGGGCCTCGCTGTGAGGCCAACTAAAAGGACTGAAGGAGCAACCAGCATCAGGTACTGGTCCGCAGGGATATGACGCATGAAGCTTCCAGCCAGAATCAGAACTCTGCCTGTGTGTTTTCTTGCTTACCCCTCCCCCCCTGCATTTTTCACAACTCCTGACAAACTGTCCTGGGTTCAGCCATCCTTCTCATTTATTCACTTCCAGTCTGTCCCACTGGGCCCAATGCTGCCAGTCGGTTCTGCTCTCTGGTTCTGGTGGGGCAACAGAACACGTGGTCATATGTTTTAACAGGAATCAGACTATCCCCATGTTTACTTCACGTCACCCTGCAGCTCAGAGTTCCGACTCTGATTCTTCTGGTTCTGCTCAGATTTTTGTGTCTTTGCTTCAGACTCAAACGCATAAGGGGCCAACAGAATCCTGATCTGGTCCAAAACCTAGTCTAGTCTGAGGATCCAGGTCCAGGATTACAAGTCTGTTCCTGCAGAGCAGAACATGAGCCTGTTAGAGGTTCAGAGTTTAAAAGACCATGGAGAAGGTCAAATCCAAAACCATCTTCGTGGGTTCTACAGCAGTCACATTCTGATGCTAACCTGGTTCTGAAGTAGTCTATAGACCAGAACAGCAGTGATCTAGATCTTTGTTAGAAGAACCAGACCCAGTCTGATTAAGAACCAAAAAGGATGAGGATTATCTAGAGAAGTGGCAACACCAGGTCTAAAACCAGGTCATAGTGTTCTGAGGTTCAGATCTCTGAGTTCTACTTCCTGTCCCCAGTGCACCGTGTGGGACTGGGACTCCAACGGGAAGCACGACTACATCGGAGAGTTTGAGGCTTCATTCAAAGAGATGAGAGGAGCCATCGATGGTCGACAGGTGAGTCTCCGACAGAACCACAAGACTGGGACTCCAGGTCCTGCTGACTCAGATCAGAGCTTGTCCAGTGCAATGGGTTCCAAACTTTCTAACTTTAGACCCATAGAATAGCAAGGCATGCAACTGCCGAAATCTGGTTTAACAACAAAAAATTCTTTAAAAGCTCAATGATTCACTTTTATGACAATTTCGTAAAGTTTTTATGCTAGAAATACAACTTCAGCAATTGTTTTTCAGTATGATTTTGATTTCTGGAAATGATCTCAAGACCACCTGTGTAGCTCTTGGTGACCCAAAGGAGGGCCCTGACCCCAACTTTATGAACAACTGCTCTAGTAGGCTGAAGCAGATTTCCTCCTTTTACCTCTGCTAGTGACTAAAAACCAAATAAATGAATAAAACATGTTTACAGTATTTTAGTCATACTTGACTCCTCTGGATTGTGTTCAATGTGTTTCTGTTACATCATTGCTCTGTGAGTCGGGTCCATTTCAGGTACATCAGGTTATTGGTTTTGGGTCTAAATGAAAATGTTTTTACTTCATGATAAAAACAACGAGAAAAAACAACCTGTAATGAGTATCTGATAGAATCTGTTCAGCTGTTTGACTCGACTTAACCTTCACCTGAACCCGACAGTTTACCAAGCCAATCACCTTCAGCTGCTGCAGGTTTCCATCAAAGGTCCAATTAACCGCTGGCCTACTTTGAATTCTTTCCTCTGAGGCAAATTGAAAGAGTTTATTTAGACAGACGTGTGACGGGAGTACCAGGGCTAATAAAGACAAATCTGTCAAAAAATAAACGAATAAAAGAGGATATGAGACGCTGCTAATTAAAACGTTCCCTGAACGTCAGGTAGAGCCGTTCTGCCTCCAGATGCTTTCATGTTCCCGAGGGGATAAAAACGGAGAATTCCTGAAGAGGCTTATTAACGTCTCCTGTGGAGGATAGATTCCAAATTCAGTCTGATTTCCGTGTTTATGGAGAGCTCACAGTGTCCAGATCAAGTAGATCATCCCAACTTGATAGTTTCTGTAGAGCTGAGCAGAAAAACATCACTGAAGGGATTTCCTCCATCAGGAACCCCCCCACATCTTCTGGACATTTATTTATTAGGCTCCTTCCAGATACAGGAGACACAGAAACCGGGAATTTGTCTGAGCTGAAGACTCCAGAAAGTGTGCTGCTCCTGAGTCTGTTTTTTCTGACACAAATTCCTCACAGACTCCTGTGATCGAGTCCTCAGAGACCTTTCTCAGACAGCCAGGATTCCCCCCAGGGTGTGTGTGTGTGTGTGTGTGTGTGTGTGACACATCTTTTTACACTGACACAATTCATTTTTCACAATTTGGCATTTTAGCTTATAAATAGGAGCATAAAGCCAAGATACTAACAGGCATAAAAATATGAAGCACACAAATGAGGTCAGAGGTCGTAGGGAAAAATTTTTATTGGATCAACTCAGAAACTTCATTACTAGAAAACATCTGAAAACAAGATTTGAGTTGTTTAGTCAACATCCAAGGAGAATAAAAAGCGACTGTAGAAACTAGCATGCCACCCACAAACCAACTCATTCTTGAATAATAAACTATAAAATAAGTGTCTAACAGTGCTGTAGACATAAGTGACATTTTAGTGCCCCTTATTTCAAATATAAATATTCTGCCTAAAACGTTCGATGTGGCACCCCATTCAGGTTAAAAGTCTGCACTACATTTGAATTTAAATCAACCATTGGCTAAGTTGTGATTTTTGATGTCAGTGAATATTTCTGACTGTGTGTGTGTGTGTGTGTGTGTGTGTGAGTGAGTGAGTGAGATGCCCTCTCGGTCCACCAGCCAATCCTTTCTCTGGTGCATTTTTCAAACAGGAAGTGTGGTTGGAGAAAGATTCTGGTAGAGGGCTGACTTGCTCTTTATTGAACTAATCTACGGTCTGAGGCAATCCCACACCTGTTCTGGTAAACATTAACCCAAATAATCCAAAACAAACAAGCAGAATGCAGAAATGTTCTGCTTCAGATGTGAGCAAGAAGCAGAGATCTAACTGAGATCCATCAGATGTAAGATTGGACTGTTGGCCACTGATATAACCTGAAACTGTCACGATCAGAACTTCAGAAGACCCGTGAAGACGCCAAATACAGTAAAAGTAGATACAAAGTCTTTTATTTTCTGAGGAGTTACCAGAGGTGGGTGAGGCTGGAGACAGAGTCGGAGACAGGCGAAGGTCGTGGTGGCAGGCAGAGTTCAAGACAGGGGTCAGGAGCAAAAACAAGGTCCGGAGGCTGAGATCAGGCAGGGAGAATGGCTGGAAGATTTACTTGCGTGGGCTTTCAATAATCTGGCAGGGAACTGGTGGCTGACTGGTGAATATATAGCAGGGGGAGCAGGTGTGAGTGATGAGCTGAGGAGTCAGGAGCAGGTGAAGCGGATGAAGCTGATTACAGGAACAGGTGAGATGAATGGAGTAGATAGTGGTAGCCAGGGGAAACAGGGCTTGTCAGGAGCTTGGTGAGGGGATAGGTGAGCTGAATGAAGGCTGAAAGATGGGAGTCATGACAGAAACTGACCAAAGTAAAGGTAGTCACAGGTCTGTTTGGCAGGGGCGGACTGACCATGTGTTTCTGGAAAATATGGCTGGCCTGCTAATTGTTCCAGTTTGTCCCTGACAATTGATATCAGGTTATGGTACACACTCTGAACGTGGACCACAGAAGACTGAGGAAACAGTTGTCTCAGAAGACCGGAGAATAGAAAGACTATTAATGACCAGCTTGTTGAAGGAAAGGCTAGAAGATGATGCAGAAGCAGCTTAAGTCCAGAAGACCATGCCAAAGCAACTTGAGGCTAGAAGACCATGCCCAGCAGCTTAAGGCTAGAATACCTCATTCAAGCAACTAAAGGCTAGAAGACCATCTCCAAGCTGCAAAAGGCAAGAAGACCCTGTCCAAGCAGCTAAATACTAGAACAATGTTTTCCAACCCATGTCCCTCACTGACCACTGTCCTGCATGTTTTCCATGTTGTCCTTTCAAACACCAGTGTGTCTCTGCTGCCACACACCTGACTTAAATGAATGAGTGATTAAGAGGCATCTGCAGCACTTGATGTCTTCCTGAGGAGTAAATGTAAATCAGGTGTGCTGAAGCAGAGACATGGAAAGCATGTAGAACAGTGGTCCCTGAGGACCAGGGTTGGGAAACACTGGACTAGAAGACCATGTCCAAGCAGCTAAAGACTAGAAGATCATGTCCAAGCAGATAAAGTCTAGAAGACCCTGTCCAAGCAGATAGAGACTAGAAGACCATGTTCAAGCAGATAAAGTCTAGAAGACCATGTCCAAGCAGATAAAGTCTAGAAGACCCTGTCCAAGCAGATAGAGACTAGAAGACCATGTCCAAGCAGATAGAGACTAGAAGACCATGTCCAAGCAGATAGAGACTAGAAGACCATGTCCATGCAGTATAAGATTGAAGTTATTCTGTTGATCAAAAAATGACAGGTTTTTCTTATGAAGATTATGGGTTGTCCTAACTTTTATGGATCTGTTGTGATGAACATTCCTGCATCTGTCTGTTGATGACATTAACCTGTTGCTGTTTGTGCTGCAGGTGCAGTGGCTGTGCATTAATCCAAAATATAGAACCAAGAAGAAGAACTACAGGAACTCTGGAATTGTGATCCTGAATCAGTGCAAGGTGACTTCCTGTTTAATTCCTACGTTTTCTCCCAGTGGTTGATTTTGACTGGATGTTAGAAGAACAAGTGATCAATCTGCAAGTGGTCGGAATAAGCTGACACGTCCTACCAGATCTGGTGATGATGAGGAGTCCTGGGAATCCCGGTGCTGAATAAAAACCTGAAAACATTTAGTCTGATGACACTCCACTTTCCACTTCTAAACACTCTCATATATTTGAGAAGATGAACATGCAGCGAGAAGGGGAAACCAATTTCCAAGAAGCTGAGAGGTGATTTACACTTCAGAAGCCAGACAGAAAATGAAACAAGTAGTTCTGGTTCTGGAATTAGGTTGGTGCTGAACAAGAGATAAGAGCTCCACCTACCTCAGATCGGCTGACATCTTAAACAGATTAACCATGCTTCTGAACCAGGACCAGTGGACCACCGGACCCAAATCAAACCCAAACAGACCGGGAAGTTGAAGTGTTTACATTCAGTCACAAAAATATCAGACTTGACAGTTGATTTTATTTCAGAAGCAGATTATTTGAAGCTTGTTCATGTAAACAGGAAGCCTCAGAAGTTCCTTCATGTTCCTTCAGAAATCTGGACCTGGATCTGCAGTCTAGATCAATGGTTCCCAACTGCTTTAAAGGGGCATTATGGAAGCTTGACAGCCAAAACATGTATAGAAATAATAAATTTCTTCTTCATACATTCTCCTGCAATGCCCTGGTCCTGTAGAATGAGCCCAGGCATTTTTACTGTGATTGCCTGTTTTTCTGTAAAATCACAGAAAAAGAGAGCTGCTCAGGTCGAGCAGGCTGCTTCATGCGCGTTCACGCTCAGGCATAGCCCGTAGCATTTGCTATCCGTAGCTTTAGCAGCATAGAGAGCGGTAGTGCCAATTCAGCGACTTAGTCGCTGTTCCTAACACCTAGTGATGAATCTAGCTACATTTCTGAGGACCCTTAGCTACTTTCTTCTAGATCAGGGGTGTCAAACTCAAACTCACACGGGGCCGAAATGAAACTCTGGGACGGAGTCAAGGGCCAAACGTAATATTTTTT
>SSNQ01034486.1:212860-233148 GCA_006942095.1 Nothobranchius kuhntae | reverse complement strand
AAAAGATGTGGGTTCAACTTTCATTTTGGAACAATTTTTCAAGCAAGGGAAGGGAATGATCTGAGCATGCAGGAGGACTGTCCCATCATAAACCTTTGTCGGCTGTGCTGAAGAGAAAGGTACAGAACCAAATTATGTAATTAATTAGCTGCGCGTTCTCCTGTCCTCCAGGCCACACACACGCACGCACGCACACACACACGCACGCACGCACACACACACACACACACACACACGGGACTGTCAGCTGTGATTTTCGTTAAGGAGTGTGCACGTACAGCATGCGCCTCGTGCACGAGCCTACTATTGAAGCTGCCGTTACGCTTTTGGCCTGAGGGGGTAATCGCGAGCATAAAAATTCAAAACTCCGTAAAGTCCCTCTAATTGAACAACCCCCTTGCCTGTGTCCAAGACATCCAGGACCCCCAACCTCAACTTCTACCCACACACATTAAAACACATCCATACATTTACAGAGTTATAGCTCTTATATAGGTTTTTTTTTTACACTGTTGGTGTGTTACTGGTATTATATAAAGGTAACTTTTACAAATATAATCTTGGTAACCTCACAACCTCAGCACAGACTAAATTCTGGGTCCCCCTGCAACCCTTAGTGACCCTCTTGGGGGGTCATGGACCCCAGGTTAAGAACCAATGTTTCAGATTATGTAAACCCCAGATTTTCCTTTAAAAGGTGGATTAGATCCTGATAATCTGAATTCTGAGCAGGTTAGAAACGTTCTTCTGTTTCTTTAGGAATTGTGGTCAGATCAGAGCATCCTGAAGATTCTTCAGTTGTAGAGAGGAATTTCAGAGGTAGGCAACCCTGGTCGTCGAGAGCCACAGTCCTGCGTGTTTTCCAGCCATGCATAAACTTACAGCTTCTAATTGGCTGAACACACTGTGACCCAGGAAATCAACAGCAGAAACAACAAAGACAGTTAGAAAACGAGCAGAACTACGGCTCTCTAGGACCAGGGTTGCCTACCCCTTCTAGTTGAAATGAAAAACCATTGTTTTTCTCTAATGGTGGTTTTGTCAGAAGTGTGTTCAGCTGATTGGCTGCAGCTCATCAGCTGAAGAAGCATCACCGGAATTCCAGAACATCGATGAAGCTTCTAAACACTGAAGTCACGAAGGTTTGCTTCTGTCTGCAGATCATCAAGATGCATTCGTTCCTGGATTACATCATGGGAGGCTGTCAGATCCAGTTTACTGTGAGAACACACATGGGCACACATGCACGCACACGCGCAACTGTAGCTACTGGATTTTTTTTATGCTTTTCACGACACGTTGATGTATTTTTTTTTAAATAAACGATAAACGAGATTATTTATACTTTGAGTTAAAACTGCAGATTCCAAGAGGAATCTAAACGTCCCCTTTATGAGACGATGTCAGTTCACATTTAGGATCTGATTAGTTTCTGGTCCAGCTGTGGTAAGAAGTTCTAAAGCTTCTAAAGAACCACATCAGAGGTTATTAAAATGATTGAAATGAACTCCGGATTATCCAGAATTCATTTCAATCATTCCAGACTGGATGAGATTCAGAGGAACCACTTTGGATTCTTCTGCTCTTGGTCTGAACAGAACCTTGGTTCCTGATGGTTCTTGTTAGATCAGAATCCACCAGCTAGGCAGCCATGGAGTTTCTCTGTTGTCCATCAGAACCTGGATTCTTTGGTCCACAGAAGCAGCTGACCCAGAATCAGGTTCTAACTGGTTCTAATGCAGAGTTCCAGGTTTGGGTTAGGAGCTGGATCGGCTTGGTTGAAGGGAAGTTTGTTGTGTTCTGGGTTTTAATGATGTCCTGTGATCAGGGGAATCCCTAAGCATTAAGCTCCACCCCCAGTGGTGTCTTCAGGTGACGGTAGAACAGTCATTAACGACAGCGCTGTGAGTGTGAGGAGTGACGTGTGTCTGATGTGAACACGTGTAAACATGAAGCTACATTCTGGTGCATCTCTGAGTGGTGCTGCTGTGATTTTGAGCAGATTCAGAGAGATGTAAGAATCTTTCAGAACATTTGAGGAGACGAGCGATGAGACGGGATAGAGACAGCAGAGTTGAATCTGCATATCTGAGGAACCTGCAGGTTCAGCGTCAATTTATTTAAATGAAATCATTTCTGAACAGAAAGCACAACTCTGTAGGCATTTTAATCTACTCACCTGTGGGTTATAATCTAATCTAATCTAATCTAATCTAATCTAATCTAATCTAATCTAATCTAATCTAATCTAATCTAATCTAATCTAATCCAATGATGATAAATGGAGCAACATTTAGAGAAAAGAGCTGATTCTCTCTCTTCATCCCTGGAGGTGATCCCAGTACTGAGAGGAGGCCCTTCAATTAGCGGACATCCCAAAACCTAAAAGTAGACTGTTTCAGGAATTGCTGAGGATTGGAACCTTTGGCTGAAACGCCTGGATCCCAGAAGATCAGTAACCATACCAACCACTCTCGGGACAGCCAAAGGTTTATTATGGACTGGGACTGTTAAATTACAAGCAGAGCCTCAGACGGCTGCGACTGTAGCTGGGCGCCGCGGCCTTTTACATCAGCTCATGCTGCAGGGGCGGATTTAGGACTGAAGAAGATCCGGGGCTTAACACACGCGCGCGCACGCACGCACACGTGACACGCACTAGTCAACATCATATATATCTTGTGCCACATAATTTTTAATCTGAAGCTACATATTCAGCATATTCAGGGCAGAGTATTGTTCCTGTTAGTGTTTAGTGTGAGATGATAGTAAATATTCCCTTTCTTTCTCCAACAACTTTACCTGATAGTAAGCTAACTTTAGGCAAACCAGCAGCACAACAAATATTTTCAATTAAGACTCACAAACCTGAGTCAACACCAGTCTCATCAAAGCTGGGGTTCTGTCGCGGTACTTTTGGTCTAAAAAACGTCCTTATGTCCATCTTCACTCATGCGTTTCTGACAGAGAGTGTAGAAGAAGCCTGCTGCTGAAGGGCTTCTTCTTCAGTGGTGGAGACTCAGGCAGGCTGTATACAAACTACTGCCAGCTGCACCCTCTCTGTTGGACTTTGGTACTGCATGTTACTTCCGCGATTTAGATCCGGGGCTTATGATGAAAGATCTGGGGCTTCAGCCCAAGTAGCCGGGCCTAACTCCGCCCCTGTCATGCTCCACGGTCGGAGATCAGCGGGACATTAGCTACATGCTAACCCAAAACCAACAGAGTTTTTTCGGGCGTTTTTATCAAGTAAAAGCAGTAGAGTGACTCCATAGTGAAGGCACCTCCGGCCTGCTTAGGAATGAGATCATAATTAGGTAAGCTGACCAAGGATATCAAACTTCGCTGGACCACCGAGGTCAAAGATCCGCGAGTCTGCCGTTGTCGACGGTCACAGCTCTGGGAATGTTGACATGGCTCCCTGCTCCATGTCATGCTCCCGGCTGGAGGCGGGAGTGTCTATTCAACTACCGGCGCTGTGTCGACATGGAGCTAGGAGCCATGTTGATACTCCCAAAGCCAGGACGGTCGGCAACGGCGGACTTGCGAATCTTTGATCGCGGTGGAACAGTGAAGCCCGATAGTCTCCGCTATCTTTGGTCAGATATGTAGCTCTAGTTTTGTTACCAAGCACCCACACCAACACGTTGTATATGAACTCATCTTAGACAAAGTGATGTTGTGGTAAACGCATAGAATTTTCCCCCATTCAACCAGCAAACTATTAGTGGGAATAATGTGGTTGAGCGACTCAAAAGTGAAGCAGTGTGTAAAGAGCTGCAGTGTTTCTGTGATCTCCCTCGGAGATCCACAATTGACTAGCATGCCCCGGGAAACGTGATCAGCCAGTCGCCTGCTCCGCCTTCTCCGGCCATGAGACAGGAGAAGCCGGGCACCCAATCAAGGTTCTTATGCAGCCCCACTAACATGTTCGACCAAGCAGTTAAATGACACATCATTCCCCCCATTCAACCAACAAAATAAAGTACAGAAATATAATTTTACTTTCTGATAAAAAGAAGCAGGTTGCACAGTGGCGCAGTGGGTAGAGCTGTTGCCTTGCAGCGAGAAGGTCCTGGGTTCGATTCCCGGCCTGGGATCTTTCTGCATGGAGTTTGCATGTTCTCCCTGTGCATGTGTGGGTTCTCTCCGGGTACTCCGGCTTCCTCCCACAGTCCAAAAACATGACTGTTAGGTTGATTGGTCTGTCTAAATTGTCCTTAGGTGTGAATGTGTGTGTGCATGATTGTTTGTCCTGTGTGACTCTGTGTTACCCTGTGATGGACTGGCTCTCTGTCCAGGGTGTACCCCGCCTGATTGCCCGTTGACCGCTGGAGATAGGCACCAGCCCCCCGCGACCCTGCGTGGACAAAACGGGTTCAGAAAATGGATGGATGGATGGATGGATGGATAAAAAGAAGCAGAAACTGCTTGGATGGTCTGTTAGTGCAGTCAATAACCACAGCTTGCCTTCTGTGTCCAAATAATTCCATGATTAACATCCAAACACAAACACACACTGAGGACACAACTAACGTTCACAGAGTTGAAATGGCCAAACATCTGTTAACGTGAGGCCCAGGCTGAGGCCTTTCCCCAGAGCTAGCGCTAGCTCTGACGTGGCTCTGATGCTTATAATTTTTTCAGAATTTTAAGCATTAAATTCCACTTAAACAGAAGAGTTACCCAATAAAATTCACACCCCTCCGAGTTGTCATGATTGTAAACTAGAACTGTTGAACCTAAAATGTTTTTCAGAACCAGGCTGTAAACATGTTTATTTCTGCTGCGAAAGTGGAATTTTTAGCATCGAAGTCAACGAGGATTTGCTCTATTCTGGTGCCAGTCACTAGCTGATGAGGGTGGAACTGCAATTTTTGCCTCTTCCGTGTTAGCTTCATGAAAGTCCCAGGATTGCGGGTGGCCTTGAGGAGGGGCGCACGGCTCGTTTTGCTACAGTGCGTCATCCATGACTGCAGGGGTGGGGGGATGGATGCTTGATCTAGTGGCCCGCCACGCTTATGAAGTGCTGGGGGAACCCCCGTCCTGTGTTTTCTTACTGTTTTAGTTCCGTTTTTAGCATTCAGTCCATACGTAATTTAAAATCAAATATTGTCATGAAATCACCGATTTTAATACCTTTATTCAGTTTTATGACATTCTAATGTGGGTTACATAAATGTGTATTTTTGTCTAAAACAGGTACCTAAAAAATCTGAGGCTGATTGAACTATAATTGTGTGGTAAAACTCCTGCTGCTGTTTAATTATAACATCTTTACAGGTTATGATTTTTGAGCTAAAAGAGTTAGATTTTTATTAGAAACACAAATGTATTAAGTCAACATTTACTCAGTGCTGTTATAGGTTTTTGCACCACTTCTGGTCTAGTTTTTGTTTTCTTCTTTAACCTCAAAATTCTTTTTCTTTACATTTTTACTTCCTCCTTTTTCCCTTAAGTTTTTTATGGGAATGATCCACATCCTCAGCTCCGCTGCTAAACCCAAGACACTTCCCTACAAACAAGACTCAATTTAGTCCACTCATCAGATTTTATCTTATTTTTTTATTTAACTGTTATTTAACCAGGAAATATTCCTGAGATTAAAAATCTCATTTACACAACACACACAGAGAACCGTTCACACATTGCAAGAAAACTAAAAGGACATTAAGCAGCAAATCTAACTACAGATGAATCAGTCACAGCAGAGTCAGTACCAGAATTTATGAGCCAATACTTTTGCATCCAGATGTTTGGATTTCTAGATGCAATTGTTGTTTGACCCAGAAGCGTTGGTACAAACAATAACTTCCTTCCTCCTTTCCTTATTCCTTCATTTGTTCAGCGAAATAAAACATGAAGGTTAATCACTGGTTGTTTTTTCTCTGCAGGTCGCCATCGACTTCACGGCGTCTAACGGTGACCCGCGGAACAGCTGCTCTCTTCACTACATCCACCCGTACCAACCTAACGAGTACCTGAAAGCGCTGGTGGCCGTGGGTGAGATCTGCCAGGACTACGACAGGTGGGTTTACCCAGCAGCCAATCACATGTCTTTATTCAGTTCTACCCCCAGGCCTCCCACCTGAGGGTCTCTGAGACTCTAAAACTCCAAATGTCTTTGAAGAAAAATATGTGAAACCAAATAATAAAACGAATGATTCATCAGGACCAGAACCTGGGCTAGAAACTCAAATCACCATCGTGTCACATGATTCTGCTTAACTCGACACGATAAGATACTAGACCATGACTCAGTTCCATAATCCCAGTCCCCAACAGGGTTTGTCCCTCATGCTTTATAGGAAATAAATCCTATTTTTTATTCTGAACTAATGATCAGAAAATAAGTGTTTTATGTTTTTACTCAACAGGAAGTGATGACTTTAACCCTCTCAGGCTCAAAATAACTCCAGAGGGTTAATATTTCAGCACAAACCCGCCTCCTTTTCCTGCTTCTAATTGGATTTTTTTTACATCTCCTCTTCAGTGACAAAATGTTCCCAGCGTTCGGATTCGGAGCTCGGATTCCTCCGGACTACAAGGTAATAACCTACTTAAACCTACTCTGCATGCCGCCTCGACATCTTACCTTCATCTTTGTTTAAAAGTGCTTTTCAGTCCATCGGTCCTAGCATTCTCTCCATAATTAATACTTCTCTGGTTTCTGCTCAGGCCCTTGCTTACTTTAGGAATTCTGTAATCCACCAGCCTCTAAAAAAATTAGTCTTGATGCCTCTCTCCATAGCAGCTTCAGACCCATCTCTAATCTTCCGTTCATCTCCAAGATCTTGGAAAAGGTTGTGGCTAAACAACTCACAGCTACTCTTGATGAACATAACATCTATGATAGCTTCCAGTCAGGTTTTCGTAGAGCTCATTCTACTGAAACAGCTCTTCTTAGGGCCTCTAATGACCTTCTGACTCACAGTGATGCAGGGGACTGTTCTGTTCTGGTCCTGCTGGACCTGACTGCAGCCTTTGGCCATCACCTGCTACTGGAGAGGCTGAGAGACGGGGTAGGCCTATCAGGATCTGCTCTGGAGTGGTTCTCCTCTTATCTCTCGGTCCTCCACCACCTCCCTTACCCATGGTATCCCTCAAGGTTCTGTGCTGGGGCCTGTACTCTTCCTCCATCTGCTTCCTCTTCAGCACATCTTGAGCTCCTTCAATGGAATCTCATACCATCTTTACGCAGATGACATCTCCTTTAAGCCCCAAGAGATGTCTAAGCTGCAGCTGTTACACACCTGCTTAGACTCTATTAAAACCTGGATGGCTGGGAGCTTTCTACAGCTGAATGAAGATAAAGACTGAGATTCTCATCTGTGCCCCAGACAAGCTGGTTCCCAAAGTTAGAAACTCTCTTGGTCAGCTTTCTTCTCAGATCAACCACTCTGTCAGGTCACCCCCAGCAGGTCCCTGAGGTCCAGTGATCAAAGCCTTCTGGTTGTGCAGCGCACCAGGCTAAAGACCAAAGGTGACAGATCATTTGCTGCTGTGGTCCCCAGACTCTATAACTCTCTCCCCCTGAGCCTGAGATCAGTGGTCTCCTTTAAAAAGCAGCTGAAAACTCACCTGTTCAAGCTGGCTTTTGCGTGCCCTTCGTCACCACCCTCTCCTTATTCTGTTCTTGTTCCACCTTTCCTGGGATCCATTGATTTCCCTCTTTCCTACTCATTTTCTCTCTCCCTTTTCTCCTTTTAAACATATTTTTAATCATTTTTAAAATCTTTTTATACTTAATATTTATTTGTTAGATTTATTTTTATTTTTTGAAGCGCCTCCTGATCTTTATCTTGAGAGGCGCTATATAAAAGATCTTCTTCTTCTACTGGACGTGTCTCCTCTTCCAGCATGCAATCTGCCCGGAGACACAGTCATCTCTGCTCATCACACCGGGGATCTGGCTCAGTTGCACCTCCCTCTGAACTCCTGACCCATGATGCAATGCAGTGCCAGGAGGACGCTGGCATGAACCTGAACTCACATCATGTAATGATTGATCTGTGATTGGTGATGAAAAGGTGATTCCATATCTTGGCTGAACCATCAGTCCGCTACGTCCCATCAGACGTTATTTCAGTTAGGAACTAAACCCTAATTATGTTTGCTTTAGTAGAGAAGTCACCTGTCTGTTGGTTGTGAGTAAAACTGGGCCAACGCTGGGTGGGACAGACTCCAGAGGACAATTAAAGCATTTTGATTGGAGTGATCTTCAAATGCTCTGATTCTTCTATTGCTGCTTTTTAAATCAAAACCGAACTTTCTCATGTTTGTTCTCTACAGATTTCCCACGACTTTGCTGTGAATTTTAACAAGGAGAACCCGGAATGTGCAGGTAGGACTTCTGGTCTCTGTAGTGTCAGACACCTCTTTAACATGAAACGATTCATTCTGTTTGACTTTTCTTAAAGGTGTGGCTGACTGAAAAACATCAGAAATGTTTTTCTGATTATATTTGGTCACTCAGCATTTTTCATTCAGGCTGATCATCAAAATCCTACACCTATCTCCTGCACTAGCTTCTGATCATAAAATGATGGTGAAGTTCTAGGATCAGAAATTCCTGACAGATCTACGACACACTGTGAATTAACATTCATGGACTCAACCATTTTGACTCACAACGGGGAAGGCTGTTGTTGGTTTAACGTCCAGGAATCAGCAGAGAACGTGATGGCTAGTTTAAGCTAACCGTTAGCATTAGCAACTCCACCACACAGTAGAAGCTCTTCCAGGCTTGTGGTGCTTGTGGAAATAAAACATCAACATAGGGAGCCTAAGGCCTAGTCCACACGTAGCCGGGTTTTTGTTAAAAACGAATATCCGCCCCTCCAAAAACTTGCATCCACACCACCTCGTTTAAAATAAACTGTCCACACGTACCGGATAAATACGTTGTTAAGGACATGCCAGACCTGTAGGTGGCAGTACTTCCCCTGTTCTTAACCTCGTCCTTCGTCTGTGGTCTTCCTCTAGGAGCAGTAATTCCACTTGCAGAACCACACAAACAAAAAGCGCTTGGACAATTGATAAAGCGAGCGCAGCTCTGAGGGCATCCATGCTGTCGGCTAGTGTAAACACAGGTCGCACACGTGATGTCAGCATTTTTTGTTGCGGAAAGTGATGTTGCGAACCTTAAAACTCCGGTTTTGTCTGTCCACACGCAGACACCCAAAACGGAGAAAACGCAGATCTTCACTTTGGCCGGAGTTTTTAAAAAGATCCATTTTCATGTGAAAAAACTCAGTTGATGACAGGCCAAAACGTAGAAAAATATCTACGTTTTGGCAGATCCCCGGCTACGTGTGGACAGGGCCTAAGTCATGCCTGTGTTGTCTTGCTTCTGGACCATGGGTCCCCGGAAGAACGAAGAAATGAATGCAAGTCAATGGGGCTAAAAAAGCTATTTTCTAATTCTGCTTGTTATGTGCCATGGATTTCACATATGATGTTCATGAATTTTAAATATGCATACAATATTTGATACCATACCAAGAACACGCTTATTTTCAAACAGGGGGAAGCGTTATTTTAGGTTTTGTGTGAGAATAAGTCCAGGACTAAAAATGCACATCACGAAAGTGACGTCATCGAACCAGATACGGAGTAAAACGAAGGGAAAATGGCTGCAAGTTTAGCGAACTTAAAATCCTTCCTTCAGGAGGAAAGAAACACCATAAATCTGGTCATGTGGTAATGCTGTCTGAAGTTCAGCTGTGATGTGGACAACCTTTAGGTCAGCGAAATGGTAACTTACAAGGCATTCATTCCTACTAGAGACCACTACAAATGTATTTATTAAACGAGTAAACCACTTCTTTATTGTTTTATAAAGTTTACTGAAATGTAAAAAGTTGTTTCCAGAGTTTTAAATGGGACTTTATTGGCAAGCTTCAGGATTAACCGTGTTTAACCACTTCCTCCTTCTCATGGTTGCAGCAGGACTCTTGCAGGACCTTGTTTAAGAGGTCAGTCAGCTGGAACACGCTGTCGTTTCTTCTTGTTGGTCTGAAGCTTTTTCGCTTCGTTAACTCTTAAAGGTCATTAATGAGTTCAGAGAAGCTCTTCAGTCTTAATTACTCTGAGAACTTGTCTCTGTGACCTTCAGACACCAAATCACATCAGAGCTGAGTGAATTCCTACTAACATCCAGAGACAAGATGATAGGGAACCAAATTCATGAGCACTTCTTCTACTTGCTCATACTTTTATCTCTAGGATATCTGTTTTATGCTTGTTTATTTCAGGCTCTCTTTTTTCCAGATAAGTGTTTTAGAGTTTTTCTCAGTGACTTCAGAGGAAACGTTTAGTGTTTAGACTGTTTTCTGCTCTCATTTGCTTGTCTTTGTGTCTCTGCAGGTATCCAGGGGCTGGTGGAGGCCTACCAGGCCTGCCTACCCAAACTACAACTCTACGGTCCCACCAACATCGCCCCCATCATCCAGAAGGTCGCCAAGTCTGCCTCACAAGAGGTCCACACCAAAGAGGCCATGGTGAGACATGAATGTGTCTACCAGCCAACATCAGACAGAACTTCTTTCAGGATGAATGCAAACAGGAAATGGACAAACTCCAAACAAACAAACACAGATTTAAAGCATTTTCTCTGTAGAGAACTTGAATGCTGTTTGTAGTTCAGATCAGGAACCACCTCTGTCCACACTGGAAACACGTTTGACTGTCTCTCCTCTTTCATCCTTCCAGCAATACTTCATCCTACTCATCCTGACAGACGGTGTCATCACTGACATGGCTGACACCAGGGAGGCCATTGTCCAGGCCTCTCACCTGCCCATGTCCATCATCATCGTTGGGATTGGGAATGCCGACTTTAGTGATATGCAGATGCTAGACGGCGATGATGGAATCCTGCGGTCTCCTAAAGGAGAACCTGTCCTCCGGGACATTGTCCAGTTTGTTCCCTTCCGCAACTTCAAACATGTGAGTTCAAAGCCTCATGGACTAAATCCTGAACCAGAAAAAAGGTTTGGTGTTGAATGTTTGGAAATAAATCATCCTGAATCCAACTGGAGTTCCTCAGGGCGCAGTTTTAGGTCCTTGTTGTTTTAATAGGAACACTAAAACATTCTTCTGGTTTCGGTTTCTCAGTCAGACTGGAACTTCTTAGTTGCTCAAACTGTTTCAGATGTTGATTTTTATTTGAGGTTCTGTTGGACCCGTACTGTACACAGACAATTCTACTGTCACAAAGCTTGCTTATCAGGGCCTGAAAAATCTGTAAGTCATTTTCCAAGGAAACCTTTTCATTTATATAGAAAAAGTAATGGTATAAAGGTTTCTGGTTTCTGCAGATCTAGGCCTGGCTGTTCTCCTGAGCCTGTTCCTGTTCCTGTTCAGCTTTGTGTCTTAGTATTTAATAACTAACCTGCACCTCACATGTTATCCCCTCACTAAAAGGAGTTTATAACAGACACCTCTTCACCTTCACATCTCACTGTAGGTCTGATTTATCTCAGCTCATATTTAGCCATTAGCAGCTTGTGGCACTGAGCTGATCAAACCTCTGAGAGAACCAGATGGTGCCTTAATAAACCGTGGTGTTTGAACATAAGTGTGTGTGATCCTGATGTAGTTTGGAAAGTGTTTTAAATCCATGATCAGATCAGAGACTGGACTTATTAAAGAGGCTGGTTCTCTGCCTGTCAGAGGAACCACGTCTGATCTCAGATGGGAAAGTCTTTATTCACCCAGATAAATCTCCCTGGCTTAATGGCTCTGACAGGAAGTGGAGGTCTAGTTTAATCAATTTATTTTCCTCCTGGGTTTAATCTGCATGGTGAATGTTCTGATTTTGGCATCAAAGGGACAAATGTCAATTTGGAGCAAAACAGAATGAGACCCAGACTTCTACACAAAGTCTCAAATGCAGGGCCGTGCAGAGACCTTTGAGGGGTGGGGTGGGGGTGGGGGGGCTCAAAGTTAAAAAAGGGGCACATATAGAGCAAAGTTTTTGAAAACAGATTCATGATCCAAAAAGTTAAAAAATTCAGATAACGAGACCCTTGATTTCAAACAACATAATGTAAACTAGGAAAAATATGTCATTAATTAGGGTAACATTATTTCATAAACAATTGTTTTAGTTTTTAAAGCTGACTTATGTTACAACCATATTTTTTCCCCTGATCTGAATCCAAGTTGTATGATTTTTGATTATCTTCCAATTCTGAGTCCTGTTTTGATACCAGGTGGTGATGCAATACATTAAAAAAGAAGAAAATAATGAAGAAAGTCCCATAGTCATCATCACATACTGGTGATCTCATTGGAGGGGAGTGGTGAGATGCAGCAATGGCTGTGCTAAGGAACTATTTGGTGGTTTTACCCCCAATCCAACCCTTAAAGCTGAGTGTCAAGCAGGGAAGCGTTGGGACCCATTTTTAAAGTCTTTGGTATGTCCCGACCGAGAATCGAACCTGATCTCACAGTCCCAGGGAGGACACTACCACAAGGCCACTGAGCTGGTCCCAAATTGTCCTTCGACCTGTATTTGTATTCAAAATTGACTAAAGACAGCTCATGTAAGAGGTGGTAAAATATGAGTAAAATAAAATAAGTAAAATAAATGCAACCACAGAAAGATATCAAGCGTGATAAACAGCTATGATAGCTGAGATCTTTTCATGTCTGTAGGAAATTCCTGATGCAATTCCATGATCCCTCTCTGAACTTAACACTAGAGCTTTGCTACCAACCTAACAACACCCTTTACAAAATATAGGAGTGAATACCACCTTCTCTCCTTATAAGGACACACACGTACAGTCTGTGGCACACACACACACACACACACACACACACACACACACACACACACACACACACACACACACACACACACGCGCAAACACACACACACACACACACACACACACACACACACACACACACACACACACACACACACACACACACACACACACACACACACACACACACACACACACACACACACACACACACACACACACACACACACACACACACACTGTCATTTCTTACCATTTCCAGAATTCTGCACATTCTATGGCCATAACTTTGCTTCATGGTGCTGATCCAGACTATTTACATCATTATTTATTTCTAGTGTTTCATTTCATTTATTTATAAAGCCCCTTCTGCAACCAATGCAGACGCCCAAGGTGCTGAACACAACACAATAAAAACATAAAACCATCACAATAAAATATAACAATCATAAAACCAGCATAAAATCAATTAAAAGAGGAAAGTAAAAGCAAAAAATAAAATCCAGAAAAAGATTAAGAGGCCGGGGCATCGAAACCGGGTAAAATTAGCTAATCCTGAAAAGCCTTGACAAAGAAATGGGTCTTAAGGCGAGTCTTAAAAAACCCCAATGAGGGTGACTGACGCACCACCAAAGGCAACTGGTCCCAAACTGCAGATGCCAACACAGAGAATACACGGTAACCCCGTGACCTGCACTTAGTGCGTGGAACGATCAACAGCTCCCAGCTGGCTGAGCGAAGTGCCCGCGAGGGGGCATGTCTATGCATAAGGTTGCCAAGATATGCTGGAGCATTTAATAATAACATAATAGCCAACAATAAAAAAACATAAGAAAGTAATAAAACATATGCAGTTATGCTCACATTCACTTTTGCCATCTCTTCGTGGGCGGCAGAACATTTATCACATGTTTAACCCTCTTATGACCATAAATATAACTGGTATTTATTTTTTCTGGCTGTGAAATAGTGCCAAAAAGTGCAAAATGTTTGTAACTCTGCTCCTTTTTTCAGAACAACCTCAGCTTTCAGTGTCTGCTTTGTATTTACCATACCATACCATACCATACCACGTTTATTTATATAGCACATTTAAAAACAGCATGACAGCTGACCAAAGTGCTGTACAGTAAAAAGGACAAACCCCAAGATAAAAACAGATAAAAGTCGTATAGGAGGTAAGAGGTAAAATCTAAAAAATTGTAAAAGAAACATACAACAATAAAATACAGAGCCACAATATAATGTAAAAACACTAAAAACTAGACCATTGAATAAAAGCTAAATGATAGAAGGCCTTCAGTACCGACTTAAATCGACCCAGTTCTGGGGCCTGTCGAACACTAAGGGGGAGAGCATTCCAGAGTTTAGGAGTATTGAACGCAAAGGCCCGCTCTCCACGAGATTCATACCTCATTTTCGGGACGCACAAAAGCAACTGATCTGCAGATCTCAGTTCCTGGTTGGAGCATAATGCTTTATCAGTTCTGAAAGATAAGCCGGGGCTTGACCATTCAGAATGTTATAGACAAAGGTCAAAACCTTTGTCCCAGACAGAACTGCGGTATTTAACAGGCAGCCAGTGCAAGCGTGCAAAGGCTGCTTTGTATTTTGTATTTATGTTTATCAAAGTCTGTAAAAATGCAGCTTAAATGAAAAAAAAATTGATTTGAATTTTTTACATTTATTACTAAGTAGGAACCTCAAAAGGACTTGGTCAAACTATTTCAAATGAACAGTTTAAACTCTGAACTTTGTTACAAACAGTGTGAACCCTGCCTCATGTTTATCAGTTTAGACTTTTTCTATATTCTAAATTTCTGACTGCAGCCCTGTCTGTGACCACAGGTAGGTCTATGCTCTGGTTTAGAGAATGGCATGAAGTAAAATAAATATTAGGTGACACAACTGTATGGAAATTTCTACCAGCATTATAATTATTGATACGCCAAATAAAAAGTAATAATAAAAGGTGAAATCTAAACATTTCATGACAAAAAGTCAACTAATAAAATTCTGCACAGATATAAAATTATATTTTCAATTAAATAAATATTTATTGTAAGTATAAATAATGCTGGAATGAAGCTGAATCTTACATTTAGTAGTTGAGTGTTAAAATAAAAACAAGGTGACAGTAATCAGTCCCTCATGCCACCATTTACAGGAACTTCTGGGACACCTGATTAAGGTGGATTTTCTTTGTGACGTTTCCATAACGTTATAAAAGCTGCTGATGCAGATGATCAATTATCTCCTCCGTTTCGTTCTCTGCTCTCCCGTCACGGTTTGCTCCGTTCCCTATGATGCTGAAAAGCTGGTTTTCCTCTAATGATTTTCGGAATAACATGAATTACATCATGTAATATCTCGTTGGAAAGCTCATTTTATGTGCTTTTAGAATTATTTTAATTCAATCAGCCATTCAGAAGTTATCACGCGGAGAATCTCTCATGTCCTCTTTCTGTCTCAGACATGCTTACTCTGCTCCACACCCACTAACCACAGACTCAAATGTTATTGTAAACAAAAGCTCTGATAATAAAATTCATCCAGCTCACATGATGCAGGCAGAATAAAAATCTCACTGCAAGATGAGCGCAGACTCCTGCCTACAAGCAAAACACCGGTTTTAGTTGTCTCCATGGCAAGCAACTGCAGGGACAGCCAATCACACGTTGGCATGACGCGGCAGAGCTAATCAATGAGCTTGTGGGCGGGTCTAAGGGTTCAGCTTGAGGAGGCTGCCTCCACATGGTCCTAGTGCCTAACCTGTATCCAAGTATGACAGTTTTGGATGGCTAAATCTGACGGAAGACCGAAAAAAGTGCACTTTGGACAAAAGGGGCAGTTGCTCAAGCACCCTCCGGCCCCATTAAGCATGAAATGGAGTTATCCTAGTGGCTCCAATAAGAGAAAGAAGCAGCATGCTTCATAAAAGCTTTTATTTTAACTTCTGAAAGTGACGTCGTTTTTCGATGTAAACATCAAAAGGAAACAGAAAAGGAAAGACAATGGAAAAATGTTTAAAGGGAGGAAAACATAGACCAAAATGGAAAATAGAAAAAAAAAACAAAGGCAAAAGCACAGGAGCACTGACAGGAAAAAGAAAGCAGAGCAAATATTGAAAGCGCTCAAAGGGAGAGAAATACAGGAAAAAAGAGGAGGACTAATAAAATGGGAAAATAACTCATGTCAGAAGAGGGGAGTGTTTCACAAATCCAGTTAAAGGTAAGATTGTCAAAAATTTAGTGTAAGGGGCCCCATGTCTGTGTTCGCCTTGGGCCCCCAAATTGCTAAATCCGTCTCTGGCTGCATGTGGTTACATTTGGCTTTGGGAACTCCTGAAATCTGACGTGATCAAAGGATTTCTGTTAACATGTTGAGGAAACTCGATTGATGTTTTCTGTTGATCCTCCCCAGGCATCTCCAGCGGCTCTGGCGAAGAGCGTTCTAGCAGAAGTGCCCAACCAGGTGGTTGACTACTACAACAGCAAGGGCATCAAGCCCAAAGTGCCCAGTGAATACCAGTCTTCCAGGCCGTTTGGCCCCTGATGTCCATCATACAGATGTTTCCTGTCTGTGTTCTTTGTTAATGCAGATGTTAAAGGTGCTACACGCTGGATTTTACCTTGACACGAAGAAGCTGTAGACACTCGCTGGTTCTGAGGGACCAGGAGCCGGGCTTTACACCGTTATCTACATGATGTCAGAGTTTATGTTTATGTCAGAGGCAGTAGCGTCCATGCAAAGCAACTTTCTAAGGAGATTTATTTATAGATTTATATAAATAAATGAAAGCAGGCCCTTGGTGCTCAGTCCGATGTCCCGAGTTGTTTCAGTCTGCACCGAAAAGCAGAAATCGACTTAACCAATCTTTATTTATTTATTTTTTACTTTATTTAACCAGATGAGTCGATTGAGAACTCACTTTCGTTTACAGTGACGATCTAGCCAAGAGGCAGCAGCAACAGACACATAATTAGCTTTACACCAAAGAAAAACAGATGAGATAAAACACAAGATAAAAATGAGATAAAACAGTGAGACACAAAGACAAAGAACTGTTCTCATATGTAATATGTACAAGCAATCTAAACAGACCTAAACAGTTTTTAAGTAGTCAGAAGCAGGAACATTTATCAGAAGGTAGATAATGGAATGAGCTTCAGTGATTTTTGCAGCTCATTCCAGTCGTTGGAAGTAGCAAACTGGAATGAGGTGCAGCTAAAGTAGGTGCGAGCTTTGGGAATAATCGTAGAGATTAAGTTACTGGAATGTAAATTGCACTGGTTGTTGGAAGTGATGAGTAATGAGCGAATATATGACGTGTTCTACTGATGATTGTTTTGTATATCAATCAAAAAACGGACCGATATTCAAATAAACACAGACGAAATACGAACAAAGTTCCTGCGGTGAAATTCAGCCAATTATGCTCTGAGTTGTTGGTAAAATCTGGATCAGGATGCCATATAAAATCCAAACTATAGCACCTTTAGCGTTAGCTGTGCATGCAGGCCGATAGGCAGAGCAGGTAGTGTTTGTGAACAGCCCACTGATCCAAACGCGGCGTCCCTGCAGACAGCATGATAGGCGGGGAAATGCTGGATGAAGGACTGTATACACCTTCCTCCAGCTCCTGCTGTTTTATAAGAGTAAATTAAGGTTTTGCTAAATTTCGTAAAGTTCGTATCTTGTAAAGCATTTTGAATCTGTCTAATGAACAACAAGCAAGCTCCCTTCAGACACGTCTGCATCCTCTGTTGTTGGATTTTCTAAAGGCGACGCAGATGCATGAACTGTTGTTTTGCATGCAAATCTCCATGCAGGACTTCCTGGTCCCTGTGGTTCCTGTTTGTTGGTAGTGGCTAATTTAAGGTAACCATGTTTACTGCACGCCCAATGATAGGCTGCTCTACTCTCAAGCATGTTCACATGTTCATGAAACTGTGTGAGTAGATTAAAAAGCACAACCTGAGTATTTCTGGAGAAACTTGTAGGTTATGGTGGTAGATTTTGGCCTCTTTGTGACACAACCCCTGTCCGTGTTCGCTGCCATTCCTCCAGACTGTTCCTGATGCTAAAGGTTCAGTCCAGATAGACCATAATACACCACTTTCTGTAACCAGCCATTAGAATAAGAGATGAAAATTCTGATAATGCTAAAGTAAACAAAAACTATATTATTGAAAGAATTTATTTTCTCACCTCTTCCTGTTTATAAACTTTCGTGTTTTCTGTTGCTTTGTTTAATTTTACATTACTTTTGGTTTATATTTGTTGTAGGTAAAGATGGAGGACAGGAGCTGGGTCACATGACTTGTGTTATCATGCAGTATTGTGTGCAAAACAATAACAAAATGACTCATGATAATAAAGAAGTAGTCAATAGATCTCCTATGTGTCCGAGTGTTTTTAAAGGATGAAGAGCATCAGTCGAGTTTAGGACAAACCTCCACCAGCTGCTCCGCTCTGACTCTGGTCCAGCATGGAGATGACCCCTCCATTGTGGGCTGGGTATGCAAGTTTTGGAGCAGTTAGTTAGACTGTGTGTTAGTTGAGTTAGGGATCATTTGTTTTCTGACTTTAAAGATACTGGTCAGAGGAAAATTACCGTTGAATGACGTGTAAAAAAAGTAAAAGTCTAAAAATTATTTCAAATTTTCAAGCTGGATTTTTAGGAAAATCCATTGTTTTTGAATAGCGCTGCAAAAAAATAAGACCCAGCTGCTTACGTAATACTAGCTTGTTCCCCCAGGAAGCTAACGTAAACATTNATTTTTAAAAATATATTTAAAATGAGCAAAAATAGGCAATTGGGATTTTAAAGAAAAAATGTTAAGAAAGAGAGAGCGTGTCAGAGTCCGATGTAGCTTCTGAAACCTCTTGCTAGTGGGTCAGAATTTTTTCCTGTGGAATACGATGAGGAGAATGGGTTGTTGGATAACCACCCGCAAGCTGGATAGCTGTAATCATGGAGAAGCGCCAGTAGCTGCCCTCGTAGGACAGCTACTGGTCCTATGGTTAACCCTTACCCTCTTTCAATAATGTATGCAAAAAACAGTTATTCACTGATTAGGGGGACTTTTGATTTTCTACAATTATTTATGGCAAAATTGCTAAATAAAGTGAAAAACTGAACCTAGTTTATCTTCACATGGGTGGAAAGTGCAGTTACAATGAATTAGCACAATTTACATGCCGAGTCTGACCAGTACCTTTAAAGGAGAATAATTTGCATAAAGAATGCATAAAGATAGTTTTGTTATTTTTGTTTAAAAAAAAGAGGCAGAAATTGTAAAATTTTGTCTTCCATCTGCTTCTTTTCATTCAAGTTGTACTGGGTTTATATGCATATTGTTTATTTATTTGTTGTATTTTTTTAATTGAATGAAATAAATATGAGAAAAAATATATTTCCAGCTTCCAACACCCTCAGTGTGGCTCCTAACCAGCAACAGCATTTAAACCAAATCATCTGTTTGTTTAGAGGTGTGACAGCTCCAAAAAGAGGAGGAGGAGATGGGTGAAAAGAGGCCATTTGTTCTGTCAAAAGGACAAAAGAGGAGCCGCAAGTCAACACGAAGCTGCTGTCACAGTAAACACCAGAAACACAAAGCAGCTTTGCGTGGAGCGTCCAACCAAACATAAAAGCAGAAACTTATTCCACCTGATATAAAGGAACAACTGCAGCCAGACAAAAGGATTTCATTATCATTCCTAACATCCAGCCGAAGAACAGATTATAGGAAACATCTGCAGCAACCTCTGTAAACATCATCAGACACGTCACAAGCTAAAGAGCTGCAATAAGAACAATAAACACAACCTTGTTACTGATGAGGGAGATGCAGACCTATTATTGGCTGTAACTTAATCACTTTTGTTTACATCAACCAGCTGATCAGGGAATGTCTGTTTAGAACGACCTCAAGTTAACACTCATAAGAGAAAATAACTACCGATAATAATAACTGTTCCAAAACTTAAACATCAGAAATTTGATAACAGAAATCATTATTTATATAAAACCAGAACCAGAGTCACAAAACCCGCAACCAGGTTTAATTTTCTGATGTGAAAGTTCTGCTGCTCTCAATCCGGGACACGGGGTCCAAACACTGAGCCCTGAGGCTCTCCGGCTGGGTCTGAAGGTGTGGATGATCAGCACACCTCAGCTGGATACAGATGTTTCTCTCTCAATCAAAGCCAAGCTGAACATCTGAAGTGAAACTTTACAATCTAAAGTTTGTTCTTAGCTGAAGTGACTCGGCAGAAAGTTCTTTCTGCTTATTAATGTTGAGACCTTAAGCTGATGATTCTGTAAGGTACTGCACTTTACAGGGAATCCTCTGACCCATGCTGGTCTTCATTAACACTGCCTAATTAAAGCAGGTTCAGCAGGTCTTTAATTGCCTCAGCTGACGAGCGTCGGACTTGTTTCCTTACTTACGGGGAGGTTAACGAGGAGCAGCCAATCAGGAACCAGCATGCAGCTGCCAGCAA
>SSNQ01034486.1:186037-203896 GCA_006942095.1 Nothobranchius kuhntae | reverse complement strand
GGGGGCTATCTCCAGCGGTCAACGGGCAATCAGGCGAGGTACACCCTGGACAGAGAGCCAGTCCATCACAGGGCAACACAGAGTCACACAGGACAAACACACACACACACACACACACACACACACACACACACACACACACACACACACACACACACACACACACACACACACACACACACACACACACACCTAAGGACAATTTAGACAGACCAATCAACCTAACAGTCATGTTTTTGGACTGTGGGAGGAAGCCGGAGGACCCAGAGAGAACCCACGCATGCACAGGGAGAACATGCAAACTCCATGCAGAAAGATCCCAGGCCGGGAAGCGAAACCAGGACCTTCTTGCTGCAAGGCAACAGCTCTAACCACTGCGCCACCGCGCAGCCTCACTTCTAACTAAAAATTAGGGTTTAATATAATAACTCAGATCTAAAAACAAAATGAATTTTTGAGCTAACTGGAGGTGAAACAAACCTTTGGATCAGGTTGATGTGAAAACTGGACCTCAGGCAGAGTGACGATGACGCTGGAACTGAACTTCCTCCCTTTTGCACGTTGACGATCAAATCATCTCTCAGCTCTTGGGTTGTCGGCAGATTGCTCTGACGTTGCATCACCGCGGCCACACACTCCGACTGCTGCATGAAATTGGACAAAGATAAAAATACAGCCAGAGAGAAGCTCTTCATCCAGGTTCAAAGCTGGAGTTCCATCAGTGAGGAAGAGTTGTGCTGATGGCGTCCATCCTGTCAGCTGGAAGCTGACACAAATAGTGCTGCCATCAGACGGATGCTACAGGTGGCATCATTACGCTGCTTCTCACACCAACAGACTGACAACTAGAGCCGGTCCAGAGTGTCAGGAAGGAGCCCCCCAGTAAAACCAAACAATATCAGATGAACATGAAAAAAAAAAAAGTTTAGAATGCATTTTTTTTTCATCTTGTGTCCTAAAATGTCATGTTTGTTGTAGTTATTCTTTATTATTTGGTGATTTATTTAGTGAGGAGAAAAGGGGGAAGTTCAGAGACTCCTGAATATCTACACTTATCATAACAAAGCTGTCCTCTCCAGTCTCAGCTGGTTTTTATACCCACTGGTTGATTGGGTCTGAGCAGTTCTGATTTAGCGGTTCTTACCTGAGACAGGTGTTTCTGTAAAGAGGTTCTGTCAGCGGCTCATTCTGCTGTTTCTTGTTCTTCTACAGCACAGTAGCAGAACAAAATTGGATGTTTGGTAGATTTTTATAACATGTTTCTGTTTTTTGGAGTTATCGGAGCTCATGTTGAAGCAAAGCTGCTTTATGACAGTTTGTCAGAGTTTCACGCAGAAACTGATTCATAAAAGCCACCAGGGAACTCCGCTCTCCTCCTTTAAAAACAAAAATGGACAAAAACAATAAAAACTGATAAATTAGGAGGAGAATCATTCGTTTAATGGACTGCTGCCCCAATTAATTCCATCTGATGTCCCATTTAAAGGTTTTTTAATTTGCTCCCGCACTGAGACCTCATTTATCTACAGCCAGGAGGTGTTTTCAAATCATTTGTTCCTGAATATTTAAGTCTTTGGCCCCCAGCTCTCCCACTTCTCAGAGAAATGTCAAGAACCATTTCTACACAGTAGGATTAAAGTCAGACATATGCAACCTGTTTACAGGCTGAACAGATGTCAGCTGTTCTCAGGAAACGTCCGAATAAAAAGAGCTGCAGTCGCCCACAGAACATGTTCTCAGCCAGAAGGAGGACAGAATTCCTCTCTGTTCCTGCAGAGAAACAGACACTCTCACTCCAGGTTTCTGTTGGTGGTGATTAAAGTGGTGTGTAAATATTCATCTGGCACAAGCGAGCCAAACAGGAAACATCATTCACGCATTCACTAAAGCCTGAAGAGATTCACAGAAATGAGTTGAAATCATGACCTGGTGAGCATCGGCTCAGACTAAATCCTGGAATGTTAATGACTCTGGGCAGTAAGGCAGGAACTGGTTCCTGGTTTTTAAAGTTCACGTTTTAACCTGCAGCAATTTTGGGCCACGGACATTAATGAATCCAAATGAAGCTGCCTGGCCAGAGAACAGCTGACTGCTCGCAGCTCATTAACCTTTATTTAAACTGGGACACGGAGCGCCAGCGGTCGCAGTGCTGCTAAAACTTTAAACTCGAAAGAACCGAGCGGTCCTGCAGCACGCAGACAGAAAACCCACTTATGAATGATAACATATGCAGAAATCCTTGAAAGTTTAACCTTCGGGACTCAGAAAGCCCCAGTATCTGTCGCAGCTCAGTGAAAGTTTACAGGACCAAGATGATGCTCAGAAAGAACTCATAATGACTCATAAACCTGACCAAGTTGGCTCCGTAGAGAACAGAATAGGAACATCAGCAGCTTCAAAAGGTTCTGTTGACCCCCACCAGGAACAGAACTGCTCTCTGTACTGCGACTTCAAAGAAATTCATAAGCAAGGTTAGGGTGAAAGGTCAGATGGTTCTGATGGTTAAATATGAGATTAGCTTTGTGGAGCAACCACCCCAGTTATCCTTCACTTTAACTCCAGAGAAGTGGACCCAAATATGAAGAAACTCGAGACAAAACATCAATCCTCCTGAGATAAGAGAATGAATGAGTTAAGGGTGAGAAACAAGATAAACAGGAGGATAAACAACAGTATAAACAAGATAAAAAAGAAAATAAACCAGATAAACGGGAGGAAAATCAAGATACATGATGTGAAAAACAAAATAAACAGGAGGATAAACAACAGCATAAATGAGTTAAGAGAATGAATGAGTTAAACAAGAGTATAAACAAGCTAAACAAGAGTATAAACAACGTAAAAAAGAGAATAAACAAGATAAACGGGAGGATAAACAAGAGAAGCAAGAGAATAAACAAGATATGAGAATTAATGTGGTAAACAAGAGTATAAACAAGATTAACGAGAGTATAAACAAGATAAAAAAGAGAATAAACAAGATAAATGGGAGGATAAACAAGATAAGCAAGAGAATAAACAAGAGACGAGATTGACTGAGGTAAATAAGAGTATAAACAAGATAAACGAGAGTATAAACAAGATAAAAAGAGAATAAACAAGAGGATAAACGAGATACAAGAATTAATGAGTTCAACAAGACTATAAACAAGATAAATGGGAGGATAAACAAGATAAATGTCAGGACAAACGAGATAAGAGA
This sequence comes from Nothobranchius kuhntae, assembly GCA_006942095.1. Taxonomy (NCBI): domain Eukaryota; kingdom Metazoa; phylum Chordata; class Actinopteri; order Cyprinodontiformes; family Nothobranchiidae; genus Nothobranchius; species Nothobranchius kuhntae. The sequence goes on along the minus strand of SSNQ01034486.1, from coordinate 200,694 downwards.
CTGAATGAGTTAAACGAGAGTATAAACAAGATTAACGAGAGTATAAACAAGATAAAAAGAGAATAAACCAGGTAAATGGGAGGATAAACAAGAGAAGCAAGAGAATAAACAAGATACGAGATTGACTGAGGTAAACAAGAGTATAAACAAGATAAACGAGAGTATAAACAAGATAAAAAGAGAATAAACAAGAGGATAAATGAGATACAAGAATTAATGAGTTCAACAAGACTATAAACAAGATAAATGGGAGGATAAACAAGATAAATGTCAGGACAAACGAGATAAGAGACTGAATGAGTTAAACGAGAGTATAAACAAGATAAACGAGAGTATCAACAAGATAAACGAGAGTATCAACAAGATAAAAAAGAGAATACACCAGATAAATGGGAGGATAAACAAGATAAATGGGAGGATAAACAAGATAAGCAAGAGAATAAACAAGAGACGAGATTGACTGAGGTAAATAAGAGTATAAACAAGATAAACGAGAGTATAAACAAGATAAAAAGAGAATAAACAAGAGGATAAACGAGATACAAGAATTAATGAGTTCAACAAGACTATAAACAAGATAAATGGGAGGATAAACAAGATAAATGTCAGGACAAACGAGATAAGAGACTGAATGAGTTAAACGAGAGTATAAACAAGATTAACGAGAGTATAAACAAGATAAAAAAGAGAATAAACCAGGTAAATGGGAGGATAAACAAGAGAAGCAAGAGAATAAACAAGATATGAGAATTAATGTGGTAAACAAGAGTATAAACAAGATTAACGAGAGTATAAACAAGATAAAAAAGAGAATAAACAAGATAAATGGGAGGATAAACAAGATAAGCAAGAGAATAAACAAGATACGAGATTGACTGAGGTAAACAAGAGTATAAACAAGATAAACGAGAGTATAAACAAGATAAAAAGAGAATAAACAAGAGGATAAATGAGATACAAGAATTAATGAGTTCAACAAGACTATAAACAAGATGAATGGGAGGATAAACAAGATGAATGTCAGGACAAACAAGATAAGAGACTGAATGAGTTAAACGAGAGTATAAACAAGATAAACGAGAGTATCAACAAGATAAACGAGAGTATCAACAAGATAAACGAGAGTATCAACAAGATAAAAAAGAGAATAAACCAGATAAATGGGAGGATAAACAAGATAAATAAGAGAATAAAGGAGATAAAATAAAACAGCACAAAGATAAAAGAGAATGAACAAACAAAACAAATAAGATAAAAAAGAGGATAAACAAGAAAATAAACAAGAGGATAAAGAGATAAACAAGACACTAAGACAATTTGCATATCGCCAGAACAGGAGCATAGAGGACGCAGTCTCCATGGCACTGCACTCTGTCCACTCACACCTGGACAACAACACCTATGCCAGAATGCTGTTTATAGACTTTAGTTCAGCACTCAGTTCAATCCACCCCTCACAACTTATCAGGAAACTGATAGACCTGGGCATCAGTTCCCTCATGTGCAAATGGATACTGGACTTCCTGACCAACCGTCCCCAACATGTCCGGCTGGATAACCACTGCTCATCTACAATTCCAATTCAAAGTATGACTCAATTTAGAAAGTGGTACAAAAACATGGTCTTCATGAGGTACAGGGAGGAAGAGGGATTTTGACTCAAAAAGATCCAATGAGTGGTGTGAGGGTGTAAGTGTACAAAAGAAAATGGGGTGTGTTGTGTGTGTAGTAGGGAATGTTTATCGCTGTGTGTGGTGGATAAATGGAAAAGGTATGTGGAACTATTTTGTATGTAATGGTGTAAATGGGCCATTTGACTATAGATGAATATAGAAAATTTATGATGAATTAGGAAAACGACATTGTTCCTTTTGATCTTGAATAAATGGAAAAAGGGGGGTAGGATTTAATAAGCACTAGCTTCATCCTACTCCTTTTCGAACAGAATATAATTTAATTTTTGTGTGATTATCAGTGTGATTTTATTTTAATGTCTACAATGACTTTGTTATTATTATTATTGTTATAATAGTTATTTTTATTCTTATTATAATGTTTGAAATAAAGAATTCATTCATTCATTCATTCATTCACTCTGAGGAAAAACCACCTGTCCTCAGACATCCTGGTGAACTTCTATCGCTGCACCATCGAGAGCATCCCGACCAACTGTATAACAGTCTGGTATGGGAACTGCTCCGCCTTGGACTGGAAGGCATTGCAGAGGGTTGTGAAAACTGCCCAACGCATCGCCGGAGCACCACTTCCTGCCATAAGGGACATCTACAGGAAACGGTGTCTGAAAAGGGATGGGAAAATCATCAAAGACCCCAGTCACCCATCACATAGACTCTTCACCCTCCTGCCCTCTGGGAGGCGCTACAGGAGCCTCTGGACTAAGACCACCAGGTACCGGAACAGCTTCTTCCCCACAGCTGTCAGACTCCTGAACTCTGCCTCCTGACATGGATCAAATGTTCCATACCTGTAGAAATTATTCACATAACTCACTGATCTTAACTGCACTACTGTATAATTCTGTGTAAATAAACATTCTGTACAATTGCTAAATCACTTCTGGATGGATGCAAACTGCATTTCGTTGCCTTGTACCTGTGACATGTGCAATGACAATAAAGATCTATTCTATTCTATTCTACTCTAATAATCAAGATAGAGAGAATAAAATGTCAATTAAGGTAAATAGAACTGCTCTAAGATTAATGTTAAATGTTTCTTTGATTTCATGTTTTTTTTAATCAAGAGTTAAAAAGAAACAATTTCACAATCAAAAGCTTTGCAGAGACTTTTTATGGAGATGCATCCTGGGTAATAGTTTGTTTATATGATCCAGCTCCCAGATCTGATTAGTTTCTGCTAAATCAACTGGATGTGTTAAATGGAAGGACTTTCTTTATTTCTAATGTTTTTTCCTTGTAGAACTGTAAATATGAAAGTTTGTTTTCTCATCTCATAGTCATTGTAGTTATTATTATTTACAATTTAGAGCTGAGGTTTCATTTCAGCAGCGTTTTTATTTCTCCAGCAGCTCAGAGGAGCTCAGCAGCTCTGGTCATTTATAGAAAAGTAAGAATAATGTTTCTCAGCAGCTGCTGAAGTGGAGATCCAGTGAAGCATGAAGAAAATGAAGGACAGACAGATGAATAGATGGATGGAAATGATTTCAGCAGAGTGACATGCAGATGGACAGGATTAATGAGAATATCTGCTGCTGCTTTGACTCAGTTTTATGAGACACATTTATTTTTATTTTTCAGACATTTAATAAAGTTTCAGGCTGACTGCAAATCAGTTTTCAGCCTTGCTCGCAAAAACAAACAAAGCAAATCAGGAACATTTAATGTGTTTATTTTCATCCTTTTATTAAAACTGACAGAAGAATAGTTTCTTATGAGGCTCATTTACATTACGAACAGATAGATTATGAATGATGAAAATGTTTCTGAAAACAAACAAGATGAAGTTTTGGGTGCTGGGTTACTTATTAATATTTTGGAAACACTTCGTTTTTTTTAAAGCTCTCATTCACTGTTTTTTATTTCAACAAATCTGCTGTGGTCTTTAGTATAAGTGAATGCAATGTCGGCCAGTTTCTGTGGAAAAATTTCTGGCGCTCCTATTTCAGGGAAGAGTAGAAGTTTGTTCTGGTTGGCAGTTGAATCAGGAAGTAGCATGAGTAGGCAAGAATTCCTTTTCCTAGCTTTATATGAACCTGCCTCACATGTAGCAAAATCAAGCATCCATCTTAACTATTCGTGCTCCTTACCTACTCTCCTATCCAATACGGCCCCCTAGTGGTAGACACAACAAAGTTAGCGGGACGAGTGGGGGAAGAAAAGAACATCATTTGGACTCATACTCATTGTTATTCATGATATTAAGACATGTCGCCACTGATTGGATAACAGCAATGCGACTCTTCCACTGCCTCTGTTTTAACGCCACAAATGTCACGAGCCTGAAGGAATTTTGACATGTTGTCAAGTTTCTGATGCTGACGACTAGCTTCTAGTTTCTGAGACCCGCTCGGATTTCTCCTGGATGCTAAATGATCAACAGCCTTCCCCATTGCAAGCCAAGATGGTTGAGTCCATGAATGTTCAGTGTGACGTAAATCTGACTGTCTTTTTCTAACCAAAACGTTTCCCTGTCCATTTTTGATCAGTCACAAATTCAGGAAATAGGGGTAGAAGGATAATTTCACATTCAGCCTACATGTGAAACTTGGATTGAATGATCATATTTCAAAAATAACAAGTGAAATATGATTTCTTAGTGAACTTGCTCTTTAAAGGGCAAGTCACCCCCTACCAGAGTCTTACTCCACTCCCACTTCCTGTTTGAAAAATGCAAGAAATGCTTTTACCAGACTGAGAGGGTGGAGCCACTAACAAACACACACACACACACACACACACACACACACACACACACACACACACACACACACACACACACACACACACACACACACACACACACACACACACACACACACACACACTCACACAGGCACACAACAACATTGTGACATCATAATGTACCAGCTAACATAATAGTGTACCTATGGCCAATAGCAACGGCAGATTTTAATTCAAATGCTGTGGAGAGTTTTTACCTAAAGAGGGCGCAACACTGACAGTTTTAAGCAGGATATTAAAATTTTAACCAAGATGCAATCAAGTGCCAAAATATTGACTACACGTGTCTACGGCACAGTTGGGCACTCGTTTATATAGTTTATCAGCAAAAAAAAAGTTTATTTAGGGGTGACTTACTCTTTAAGATTTGATCATGAAGATTTTAAATCAGCTGATAAAATATGCGAACAAACAAAACATGATTTAGAATTTTTTACCATTAATTGTTCTATTTTAGCTGTAACTTCATATAAAAACACACACACACACACGCTCACACACACACACACACACACACACACACACACACACACACACACACACACACACACACACACACACACACACAGTGAGTGGAGCAGATTAATTACACTGACTAGGATTCACCAGGGAACAAGGAACTCCTCTGATGGGAACATAATCACGCTGAATACTTTTATAGTTTGTCCACAGAACAAGAAGCAAACATGAAAATGTTTTCTGCCTTTCCCATCATAAACTTCAATGACCTTCACAGCTGTGCGTGTGTGTGTGTGTGTGTGTGTGTGTGTGTGTGTGTGTGTGTTGATTTCAGCTCCATTTTCAATTATTAAACCATTTTATTTGAGTTAAAGGAGTAGATGAGTGTAAGAGGAGATAAATATTGAGAAACGGAACAAAGAGAAGATGTTTGAGTGTTTTGTTAGCATGGAGATGGTTGAGTTCATACATGACCCAGTACCTCTTCTTCAAATAAAAAAATACTCACCTGTCAACATATCAAATGAAAAACAAAGTTAGGGTCAAAGATCAACTGTGTTTTGCTCAGACCTGATGATTTCAGAACATCAGCCACTAGGGTTCTGCCCAAACACTTCTGAATCATGACATGAGCTTGTTTTTAATTTTGAAAAGCACACATACTTTTTCACCATCCTTGTTCACCAGTCTGGCAGATGAGGGATTTCTACCACTCATCTGCGGGTGGCTACTGGACTTCCTGTCAGATTGCTAGCAGAGTCAGGCTAAGTCCTCACGCCATCAGACTCCACACTGGGATACCACAGGATTGTGTGCTTAGCCCAGTACTATGCACCTTTTACACATGTGACTGTACCCCATCCCACCACAGCAACAAGGTCATTAAGGCCTAGTCCACACGTAGCCGGGGTTTTTTGAAAACGAATATCCGCCCCTCCAAAAACTTGCATCCACACCACCGCGTTTTAAAAACAAACTCTGTCCACACGTACCCGGATAAATACGTTGTTAAGGACATGCCAGACCTGTAGGCGGCAGTACTTCCCCCGTTCTTAACCTCGTCCTTCGTCTGTGGTCTTCCGCAAGGAGCAGTAATTCCGCTTGCAAAAACAAACGAGCAGAAAGCGCTTGGACGATTGATGGATCGGGTAGTGACAGAACGCAGCTCTGAAAGCTTCCGTGTTGCCGGCTAGTATAAACACAGGTCGCACACGTGATGTCAGCATTTTTTTGTCGCGGAAAGTGACGCTGCGGACCTTAAAACTCCGGTTTTGTCCGTCCACACGCAGACACCCAAAACGGAGAAAACGCAGATCTTCACTTTGGCCGGAGTTTTTAAAAAACTCCGTTTTCGTGTGAAAAAACTCCGTTTTCGTGTGGATGACAGGCCAAAACGTAGGAAAATATCTACGTTTTGGCAGATCCCCGGCTACGTGTGGACAGGGCCTAAGTTTGCAGATTACACAATGGTGGACTCGCTCATCTCAATAGGCGGCCCACAGGCCGCAATACAATAATACTTGAACTTTATTTAGAGCATCCGGCCCTTATGGTGTCTGCTGAAAAAGTTTCTGGCCTTTGAACAAATTTAGTTGAGGACCCCGGATCTAGAGGGACGAGATGGAGTGGGTGTCATAGTAGTGGCGACCAAGTCAATAATTACCTCAACACCTCCAAAACAAAGGAGCTAGTGTTTGACTTCAGGAACTGAAGAAACAGAACTGACATCCAGCCACTCATTATGGGCCTGTGTGATGACCGATGTTCAGGTGTCGGGTCACCCAACTAGAGGAAGAACCAAGATGGAGTGCCATCATCAGGGAGTCCTGAAGAAGGATCCTCAGGAAGAACCTTGGGCTGCATGGTCGTACAGTTGTTAGCACTGTTGCCTCGCAGCACGAAGGTTGCCGGTTTGAAACTCGGCTGCGGCCTTTCTGCGTGGAGTTACGTGTTCTCCCCATGCATGTGTGGGTTCCCTCCGGGTACTCCAGTTTCCCCCACAGATCACAACATGCCCTATAGGTTATAAATTGTAAGTCACTTTGGATAAAAGCGTCTGCCAAACATAAACATAAACACAAACCTTCCCCACAAAGCCTGCTGTTCTCCTTCCATCACTACTCCAATGAGGTCTGCTCTCGTGTGGATTTACTGTAACAACATTTAGTGTTTTTATTTTTATTATTTTATTAACTCCAGTCTTATCTTGTTTGCATCAGACTGAGTCAGCTGTACCTTCTAATTTCTTTGTCAAAAGTAACCAAAGTGTCACTGGTCTAACAGGGACCGATCACTGGTCTGATCACTAGCCCAGTCCATGGAGCTTCAGCTTCACGGTTCAGGAAGAACAGGCTCTGCTGCTGATGGTGCCCGATACCAAACCAGACTTCCCAGTAGCAAATGGGCCTGCCCTCTTCTGTGGGGTTACCCAGTATAAAGATGATCCTAATCTTCTGGTTTGTGTCCTTAATTTGTTTGTATTTTCTTTTATCAGAATATTCCAGCAGCTAAAGCTTACATCTCCTGCTGGACTTCAGAGAAACTTCCTGAGAGAAGCTGCAGCGTTTCAGCTGAACTTCCTCTGCTCAAATTAAAAGTCTGGTGCTCCTGCGTCCGTGGGGACAATGGTCTCTGTCATGGTTCTGTAGAGCTCAGTGGGCAGAAGGAAGCTAACACTCTGCCAGCGGTTGGGGGTTTAAATCCCTGGGGAGCTCGTCTGGACCAGAGGTTCTGCTGAACAGCAGATGGTTCTAGAACAACTTGCGCTGTGAGTTGTATCCTTGTTGTTTAAACATTTCCTCTTGAACTAAATCTGATCCTAAAGGTGCTTTAATAAAAACTCTAACATAAAGACGTCCTCACCAGGGTCTTGGAGAGCTGGTGTTCATCTCCATCGGTCGCCAGGTGAGAGGGTGGGGACACATGCAGATCTCCAGGAATCACATATCAGTCTTAGTTGAGCCGAAGACACACTCTGAACGAGCTCCTGGTTCAGAATGATGGTCCAGTGTTGAAGATCAGATGAACAGGGCCTATACTCAGACCCAAACCCACCTTCCTGCTGTCAGGAACTGGATTGACCTGGTTCAATTTCACATGTCCCATCTGTGGCTGACAAACAGACTGGGAGGGACAACTTTGACTCTGTCTCCAAGAGTCTCGAGGGACAGAAAAAGACAGACTTAGTCTTTTGCTCCCTCAGGAATGAAATCGTTCATCTTTTCTCAGCGCAGATGGTTCTGCTGCTGATCCAATCGGACACATTTGCATTTACGTTGTGAGATGTGTATTACTCCCTCTGCTCTGGGAGCGAGGCTGCAGCAGGCTGGAATATTTGCTCTGAAGAGGAAAAACAGGAAGTGGAGCTTAAATGATCAGATCAACCAGGTGAGTTCTTTACTCTTCTGGGGATTTTAAAAAAGTCTGGACGGATTCTCCCGGGAGAATTAAAAAGGAAAAACAAGACAAAATGAAATCTCTGCAATTCTAAGCACCTCTGCACTTCCAGCTCTTCACTATAGAGGCTCTTATCCATGTTCCCACTGATGTTCTGGTCCATGGATAAAACCCAGACAGGCTGGACCGGGCCTGTGTCACTCAAGCTTCTGTTCTGTAGGGGTTGTGACTAGAACTTCATGGTTTTCCCTGGTCCATGTGGTTTTGTTGATGAATGGTTCTTGATGTGGTTCCCTCAGAGCTAGGGCCCAGTCTTTACCTGAGTCGATGTGCTTTTGTTTAGGAAACAAAAAAGGATCGTTAAAACTTGTGGTATTGTCAGAAACAGTCGTACAACAGAGAAAAAATCAGCAAAAAACCTGAGAGATTTCCCGTGTGAACCAGGTTGGGAAGCCCCGCCCCCTCTGGAACCATAACAGTGTTTAAACAGGTCACAGGAAGTAGGGTTCCCATGACTGAACTGGTGCTCTGATGATTTGATCACAGAATGTTTACCTGCCAGCTGATGTCATCACACAGGTAAAACGCTGGTACGAGTCTCCTGTGTGTTTCATGGCTGTAGGACTGATGGGATCCAGAAACTTCAGGTACATTTAAGCTAATATTATCTTCAGAGGAGAATGTGTGTTTTTAACTCAGCTGACATAAAAATGTCCTCACAAGCAGAAAAGGATTGCGTCAATATTAACATGCTGTCATTTTATAGAACTCCTCCTACCGACACACACCTTTCTCCTTCGCTTCTCTCTCAGTTTCCTCATCCTGCGCTGATCTGATGTTTCTGTGGTCCAGCACAAGAAGTCGCTCATGACTTCATAAAACTGTTCTGGAATTTATTTTTATTTTGATCCAAGTCTTAACTGAAACCAACCTGCAGCTCAGACTTAGACGAATCAAACTTTAATCACAGCATCAAAACATGAAGGTGTTGTTTATTGATCCTTCCACACATTCTTCATTTCCACCAATAACTCCACAGAACAAACGAAGCAGGAGCAGGTGGATTATCGTCAGAGCTGCAGCTTCAGGGAGAAAACTCACAACACCTTCACGGTTTTTACCCACCCCCAAAAAAAGACTGCTTCAAACAGGATTAACGTCGCCGTGATCATCGGTGACTCGCAGCATCATCCTAACAACAATCGGTAGGAACACAAACATGGTGACCTCAGGGGGCGTCGCTGAGCGAGGAGAGAAGCAGAAGAGGAGAGCGAAGAGGGAACCCACCCCCAGAGGAAAAAAAAGCCTCTGAAGTTCCCTGTGTGTGTGCGTGCGTGTGTGTGTGTATGTGTGTGTGTGTGTGCGTGCGTGTGTGTGTGTGTGTGTGTGTGTGTGTGTGTGTGTGTGTGTGTGTGTGTGTGTGTGTGTGTGTGTGCGTGCGTGTGTGTGTGTTGTGTGTGTGTGTGTGTGTGTGTGTGTGTGTGTGTGTGCGTGTGTGCGTGCATGCGTGCGTGCGTGTGTGTGTGTGTGTGTGTGTGTGTATGTGTGTGTGTGCGTGCGTGTGTGTGTGTGTGTGCGTATGTGTGTGTTTTTTCAGCTCGTTTTGTCCTACAGAGATGTGGGATTTAGGGTTGTGGTCCTGCAGCTCATCATGTTCATAATTAGTCGTGTTCCCACTGTTAAAACTTCAGGGTAATTTTTCCAGCCTGTCTCCATTTCACCAGGTCGGGCTTTCTGGGCCTTCTCAAGAGTGTGTGTTCGGAACGGCCCGGCAGAGTAGCTGAGAGGGGGCTGGTAAAATCAAAGGAGGAGAAAGGTTGGAAGACTGTCCGTCTGTAGAATGTCCGCTCAAAAAAACAATCATAAGATGCTTTGATCTTTAAAAGTGAGCGACAATCATATGCTAGAAGACTCGAGACATTTTGAGACACCACAAGCCGTGCACACTGCTGGCGCCGCATCTTCTTGCCGGATGACAGATAAATAGCATGACATCAAGCGTAAGGTTCGCCCTTCGCCTGTGTTATATCTGCTCGATGTAGGAATATTGGGAATGTAAGATGTTCTATGAAGGTCCTACCTTTCTCAATGCAACAGATTCAAAGTCAGTCTAACAGTGCGATGAATGCAACAACATTCATTACAAGTTTACATTTGATGTTTTTCTGTTTCTTTTATTAAAGAAACTGAAACTGGTGTGTTGCAAAACAGGACAGAATGCTCATTATAGCGAAAGTTCACTTTTTTTTTTCATAAAACTCCCTAAACATCTGTTCTGTTGGAGGCAGGAGGACAGTCTGCACTTAGCAGAGAAAACGAAACAGCCAATCCCAAGACAGCCCTTCTAACCAATCAGAGGCGAGAAATGTGGGACCTTCCTACAGCATCTTATATTTCTCATATGGTAGAAAAAAATAAAACATGCAGCTGCTGCACCCCACCCCTACATAAGAATTGGCTTTGGTCCCTCCATTGGGTGGTTTTAACGTTAGAATGGTGCCTGTTTGAAGACGAAATCATCTGAAAATCCACTCTGGTGGTGATGACAGCACAAGCAGTCTGTGAAACCATGGTCACAAACAAACACATCCTTGCTTGGTTTTTGAAGATAAAATCCAACTATCTGTGGCGATTACACTCGTCTTCAGGAAGACTGAGCAGGGATCCTGAACTTCTCGCCGCCAAAAATCCATTTTTGGGTTCTGGGCATTATCAAGTTCAGATCAGATGAGATGCAAATCACTTCCTCACAACTGTGGGTGTTTTTGATGAGGAAGAAACAAAATAACATGATCAAAAACTCCAAAAATGGATTTTTGTCAACTCGAGTGAAATATTCCCTCTGTCAGACTCCAGTGTGAACGATCTACGGTGCGGGTGTGATCCCCATGATGCCACGTCAGCGGGTGCTGCTACACATGTCAGATTGTGATTTATGGCCCCAACACATCCTCTGGTACAAAATGATTCCATCTGCCACATTTCTGATGTACAAGTCTGATGAGTGGCTCAGACCGATGCCGCTTTGTAAAACATTAGACTGATTCAGGACCACGTGTAAAGGTGAGGCTTATCCACATTGAGCTCAGGAGTCACCATAACTATGATTAAGAGCAACAAAACACAGGGAGCCGATATTAATGTTCTCATGGATGAACCAGGAAAACCAAAATTATTACACGGTAAAAGAAAACTGCTGATTATTATATGGTTAGTATTTCAAACAAGGAATTGTTTTGTTTCAGAAACTAGACTTCGGCCTCATGACAGCATCACAAACAGAGGTGTGGACTCGAGTCACATGACTTGGACTCGTGTCAGACTCGAGTCATTATTTTAATGACTTTTAACTTGACTTGATAAAATCTATAAAGATTTACGACTTGACTCGGGCTTGAATGCGAATGACTTGCAACTTGAATTGACTTGCATCTGTTGACTTGATGATGACTTGAGCATTTTTGATATTTTAGCACAAAAGTGGCACGGCATGGATAAAAATCATAAATCATTTTTCGTTCTGGGTTTGAGCTTGTACTGCTAAATGCAGCAGCACTTTGTTTAGAATCAGTTTCAGTTTCACTTTCTGCTTGTTTGAGCAAATAAATTAAGCTTTAATAAGCTTTATTTCCGGAATTTATTTATTATCATTGTCATCAAATTGAAGTTGGACAGATGACTTGATTATTACTTAAAAATTCAAAGTTAAGGACTTGGGCTTGACTTGGACTTCCAGATCATTGACTTTGGACTTGACTTGGACTTGATTGTCTTTGACTTGGACTTGATTCGAGACTTGGCTGGAAAGACTTGTGACTTACTTGTGACTTGCAAAGCAGTGACTTGGTTACACCTCTGGTAACAAGCCAAATGACCCCAATCCAAGTGTCCGTCTTTATAAACCCAACAGTCAGACTGATCAGATGACCCCACCTGCACCAGCAGCCAATCAGGTGTAACCTTTATCTCTTTAATAACTGTCTGTTCCTGGTTTTGGTGTCGGTTCTGTTCTAAATAGATTTGCTTTAGTTTTTCTTCTGTTTTCACACAAAACCAGATCAAAAGCAGAGTAACCCTCAAATGAGGGTTCCGACCGGGCCGGATCAGACGACACAAGTCAGTTGGGCTGCTCAGTTATGGCTAAATTTATAATTTGAACTCCAACGATCTTTGATTACTCTTGATAACAAAAATACTCCAAACACTGAAAACAAAAGAGAGCTATACACTGCAAACAGTTGTAATATAAAAATAAACCTCTACGTTGTAATGAACTTCCACAAACTGCTGCATAATAACTAGTTAGCCCTCTCCAGTGGTGCTGTAGGGGAGTGTGTACAGCAGCACGATGCAACGTGTCGCTCAGAGAGATGAACTGTTATCATTTATCAGCCTGAGAAATTAGAGGTGTGGCATGAGAGCGCAGGAAGACAGTCAAATGCATGTCTCACGATCATCAAGTGGGAGTTTGCAGCCCTGATAAAATATAAATCCATTTCAGATATGGCTCGCTGTACCTTGAATTTATTTAGCTTATAAAACAGCTGTTTTTTTAGCAAGTGAGATCCACAGAGAAAGGTTTATGATTGGTCAGTCGATGTGATGTGATTGTGCTGCACATGCGCACATCATTTGCTTTCCTAATATCTGGAGCGCAGGCTGGGTGTTTTGCTAACCTGCAGAGAATCTCAATGACAAAGTTCTATAGAAAGAAGTTAAAGGTCACCAGAAATGGCACTAGGTTGTTCTATAGATGCTTTTGGGGAAAAAAAGTCATGAATGAGTCTGAAAAGTTTTTAGAAATAGCAACACAGGTGCTAAATTGGCAACACTGTGTGGGAGGTGTGCTTGATTTGCAACCTGGAGCAGTGGGGAGGAGCGAATAATTGGCTGATTTAGTTTTTAGGACCACCCAAAACCCAGATTGTAATTATGATTTAAATTCAGCTAATGTCTTATCAATGCCCCTGAGAGCATGGTTCCCCTGATTAGTCTAAAACTTGGTCATTTAACCTCTGACATCAAGACAAACTTAAGGAATTTGGTTGGTATTTTTGACCATTCAATGTCTCTTGAAGGCCACTCAAAAACGTTGGTCCGAAACTGTTTTTACCACTTAACCCTCCCACTTTCTTTAAGGGTGACCCCGCAAGGAACATTGACCATTGAGCAGGATTGATGGTTTATCCCTTGAGGTCCACCTGGCAGGGGTGAGGTGGTGCTCACTCCTCACCCCTGCCACATGGACCCAAGGGATAAACCATCAACCCTGCTCAATGGTCAACTTTCCTCACGGGGTCACACCCATTAGGACAGTGGGAGGGTTAAGGAATATCTCCAAAATGTGAAGGTTGGTGCCAAAACATGAACTTGAAATGGTTCTCTACGCCTTTATCTCCTGCTGTTTAGATTACTGTAACACACTCGTCACATGTTTTAACAAAAAAAGTCCTTGACCGCCTTCAGTTGGTCCAGAACTCTTGCAGCAAGGCTCCTAACTGGAGCAAACAGAAGAGCTCACATCACTCCTACTTAGGAATGCTCTCCCCTTTAGTGTTTGACAGGCCTCAGAACTGGGTAGATTGAAGTCTGTACTGAAGGCTTACTTCTGTCATTTAGCTTTTGATCAATGACCAAGCTTTTATTGTTTTTATGTTTTTATTGTGACTCTGTTTTTACTCTAGTATGTTTCTTTTAAATTTTTAGGTTATTCCTTTTATCCCCTATATGATTTTTATCTTGTTTTTATCTTGGGGTTTTTTCCTTTTTATTACTCCTGTACAGCACTTTGGTCAGCTGTCATGCTGTTTTTAAATGTGCTTTATAAATAAACCTGGTATGGTATTCTAATGTCTCTGCACTGGTTACCCATTAACTTTAGAGTTCATTTTAGAATCCTGACTATAACTTTCAGTGCTCTGCATGGTAAAGCTCCTCCTTATATTACTGAGCTGTTAAAGCTTTATGCTCCAACCAGAGCCCTCAGGTCCACCCACCAGAACCTTCTAGAAGTTCCAAAGACCAGGTATAAAAGTCGAGGTGATTGCTCCTTCCAGACTGTTGCACCCTGACTTTGGAATGATCTTCCTTTATCCTTACGCAGCATTACAGTCTGGACATAAAAAAAAGGGTAAGAACCCCATCATTTAAAGCTGCTTTTACCTAAATCTTTTATTTCCTTATTTTTAACTCAACTTTGTAATCATCTTTCATCTGTTTATGAAAATTTATAACTTTATGGCTTTATTTTTTCTGATGTTAATCTATTTCTGCTTTGAGACCATTATAACTTTATGAGTTTTTTTTATTTTGTTTAGATCTATGTGAAGCACTTTGTGATTCTGTCTGTGATAAGTGCTA
>SSNQ01034486.1:170090-186027 GCA_006942095.1 Nothobranchius kuhntae | reverse complement strand
AAGGGTGAGCTGAACTCTTTAACGAGAATTCTAAAGAAGACAAAAAGCGAGCTCTGAACTAGGAAGAATAACCAAACCACACAGGTTGCACAACGAGACTAAATAAGTCAGCTCTAGGAGGGGAAAGAGGAACACCAGCTTTAACACTCAGGCCTCTGCTAAGCTTCCCTCCTCGAATGACAGAGGGAGCTGGCTTTTAAAGGAAGCTCCCTGATTGAATAATGTGCGACACCTGGCTCAGCTGGAGCCAGGAGATCAGGAGGAGCACTGAGGCCATCTTGTGGCCACAAAACAGACAGCGTCTGTAACAATGGCTTTATTTTTTCTGATGTTAATCTATTTCTGCTTTGAGATCATTATAACTTTATGAGTTTTTTTATTTTGTTTAGATCTATGTGAAGCACTTTGTGATTCTGTCTGTGATAAGTGCTACATAAATAAAATTTACTTACTTACTTACTTACTTACTGACTTACTTACTTACTTACTTACTTACTTACTTACTAATCGAGCAGCCCTAGTCAGCTGCAGGCAGAAACACAGTTATTGTCCAACCCAAACCCAACGATCAACAGAATCAGGAGATCCAGTTCTGTTCCTGCTGGGTTCCAGCATCTCAGATCCTCATCGCTACATCGGGCCTCAATGCAGAGGTTAAAGTCCATGTCAAAACCTTCAACGTCACTGGAGGGACTCTGAAACAGGAGGGAGACCAGAGGACCTGATTGTGTATGGTGGGCTGGTCTGTTTGATGCAGAGTTGCACAGAGAGCCATAGAGTCAGAGAAACAGAGGTGGGAGAGTGGGACCAACCAGAACCAGCAGCTCCTTAAAGTCTTCATGTCAGAATCATGTTTTAGAAATAAACAATAAAGGAATCTTTCATTCTGTTAGACGTTTCCAGAAGCTTCTGAACTCACCGCCTGGTTCTGTCACTTTAAATGTTTTTCTTCTTATTTTGTATAGGATCAGAGATGTTTGTTTCAGTAGTTCCTAAACAGAATGTCATGCTGCGAAGCGCACAGCAACGTTCTGCAGCTTCAGTCTGTGAGGGATAATTGGATTATTTCAAATTACACTGTCACACAAAAAGCTGATATGGAGCTTAAATCTGAGCTGGAACCCAGTGAAGCGCTGAGAGGAAACAAACGATCCAGAGTCTGGTTCCTGCAGGACTCTGAGGCGCACACAGCTCAGAGATGTAACACTAAATTCTAATATTTCTTCAGTAATTAAAAAAACAAACCACTAAAAGTTGAAATGAAAATCCCAGCCTGCTGTTTGATGGTGAGTTCTGATCCTTTAGATGGAGGTCTCAGTAAGAAGATTACATGGTCCTGTTTGGGTCGATGCTTCAGGTCTAAGGATCATGCAGGAACCAGATCTGGGTCCAGAGTCTTACATCGGGCCCTCCTACTCCTTCCCAAGAAAGGTAACCAGAGATCAGACCACCTATCTCCATCACTCAGTGAAATTGTTCTGGTTCTGATGAGTCCATCATGGGAGCTCCAGGTCAGCAGCTGCAGACCCAAACAACTGGAACTTTTCTATCAGACCCACTTGTTCTGACCCAGTGGCCTAAATCAATGTGGTTACAATTCCTAGAACCCTCAAACTAACTCTGCTGCCATGGCAACCAGGTGATAGCTTTTTATATTTTTTGGGTGGGGGTCATAATGTTATGGCTTATGAATACCTCCTGATTGTGTCCACAAGAAACTCCATGAAGGTTCTGATCCAAAGAACGACCCGTCAGCAGAGAGACGGAGAAGATCCAGTGATGAAGATCTGAAACAGAACCAAGAAACTGAAACCAGAATCACCAGGAGACCTCGGGTCTCTATCTGGAACCAGCCTTTGTCTCTAGGAGGAGGTTCTGTTCTCTGGTGTGCAGGAGCAGAAGCAACTCCATTAATGAAGCACAGTGTGTGAAGTGATCTAATGGGATTATAACCACATGATGTCACACACACACACACACACACACACACACACACACACACACACACACACACACACACACACACACACACACACACACACACACACACACACACACACACACACACACACACACACACCACTGAGCTTCACCCAAACGGAGCTCCTTGGAGGGGAGCAGAACCTCAGAGACCCAAACCCGTTCCTGGGGACACGTCAGCTGCAGGTAAAAACAGTTTAGACCTGATGTGACTTCAATCGTCTCAAGCTCAGAGTCCTAATGAGGCTGCTGATTGGAGGGAAGTGTGACAGTCCTGAATTTTAACGAGCTCTGAATGTTAATGAGCTCACATCATTAAACCTGAAGCCTACAGGCAGTAGTTTGTCACTCAGCGCTTCCCGTCCTTCAGATCCTGACTTTAGCTGCTTTTATTCTCTGGTTGTTTTCATTTAACACTTAAAACTTAACTGAAAGCTCATTTCCACCTCTACTGTCTCTCGGCTGTTACCTGTGATCTCCTTGCTTACATTACTTCCTCTAACATTTCACCCGTTCCTCAGATTTCCTCTGATTTGAAGGCTTCTAATCTTTTTGCAGCCATTTAAGCTCATTCTTTCACACTGACACAACTTACTTAAAGTTGAAATATAGAACATTTTAATAAAAAGCTATATTAAAAAAAATAATACCTCCACGGTGTATTTAGAGGTGTAACAGAATGAAATTACTGTTTTCCACCAAAAGTCATTTTCATTTGGCTTCTCCCTGGGGAACTGCACCTTCCCCTGTCGTCGGAGTCCCTTTAGGACTCTGGTTTGTTCAACGCCAGGTGGTCTCTGTACGGACCACCATACCATTGAAAAGGGGGGATATGTAACGGAATGAAATGACTGTTTTCCACCAAAAGTCATTTCCCCCCTCTCCTCTGACAGAGAACTAATCTGCATGAGATATTGCCTCAAGGTCTCATGCATTTGCTTCTAAACTGCTTTCTTTCCAACTCAAGAGAAGAATGAAGAAAAAGACTCTCCTTTTAATAAATCAAAGGACTCTATTTTTAATAAAGCTAATGAAACAAAGTGTTAGTCAATAATAAGATGTGACCAATCTGTGAAATCAAAATATTAAGTACTTTATTATAATCCTATAGAATATAATAAGTACTTTGACTTTAAATGTTTCTACTAGGATTGATCTCATGTAGCGTTAAGACATGACACATTGCTTTACTGATCCAATCAGAATCTGCCAGATCTGACGGAGGCGTGGTTTTGGTGGTGCTTGGTAAATCTCATCTTTTCATTCGACCATAAACCAAAACATCTGAAGCATAAAACTATGCCCGTGTAATCTTTAATGCCAGTCCAAAGCGTTCGAGAGAAGTTGACGGAGTGGCCAGTCTGTAACTTTCATCTTCAGCCGAAAGAACCAACGACAAGCTGGATAAACCTGTTGCTGTCCCACCTGCTGCATAGGTTCCTTTCAGAATAACAGCTGAACCAGCATGACCCCATTTTAGGTCTTGTTAGATGCCGATAAACTGTCGTGATTCTGAAGTATCTCAAGACTGGTGGTCGGCTGCCGTGGCTCTTTCTACAAGCTTCGGCTCCACAAAGGTCAAGCTGGACCTCTACACCTCCTGATCTAGACGGGGACTTCTGCTAAGGGTAAGTAGACCGACAGAATGGCGTTGAATGTGTTTATGAATCTCCTAACCAAAGCTTAGCTCAAAGACATCACCTTCATTTCCCACCAGAACTCATCGTTTCTTCGGATTTGCTGGTTCTGAGCAACATTCCACACTACACCATTCTCCATCTCATTCATCTTAGTTACACCATATATTTAGTGTTAAAGTTAGTCTAGTTTTAATTTGTTTAGTAATAAATCTTTAAACTTTTAAAACTTGACTCTCTCTTCTGTTGTCTCTGAATTAATATGAAGTGGTTACCTAATCCCTCCAATAAAAAGTTCCAATCTTCTGGTTAAACAGTACCCACAGATCCATAAGGTTGATTTCATATTTACTATGGAATCTTATGTCTTATGGCTCATTAAATAACATGTCAATTAAATCATTACAGAGGTGTGCAGAATAAATTATAGTTTCTCCTTTAAAAGCTATATTTAAAAAAATTAATAATCAAAATTTTATTTTGACGGGCACAACACTGGGTTCATATTTACATCTACCAGCCACTAGAGGGCACAGTTGCGCTAAAAAGTGCGCTCGGCAAGGCGAGGCTGGGACTGTGTAAAATGGCGGACTTGTAAAGTCAAGCAGCTGATTCTGAGCCCAGAAGACATTCTAATGGTAAATTATGAGTTAAATTAACTAATTAGTAGAAATTAGTCCTTATCCTGTACAATTTGTCATTGAACATGATGCTGAAACGTATCAGCAGTGAACCAACATCCTGACAGCTGGAAAATTTGTTCTGTTGTTGTGATACCACCTCTGAACACCAGAGTTCACCAGAGTGTCCTTGTTCCATATTCAACCTTTAAATGGTTCAACTTCTATGAACACAGATTAGTCCTAGCTTCTACTGAGCCACCGGGCTCTATTCCTGCCACGTGACTCGTCCAGCATGGACCAATTTTAGTATTAAGCTACCTGATGGGCTATCGCACTACACGTCTATCACTAGATATACACTATTGAATTATTGTCCAGCCCTAAAATCCACCCCAGTGATGGATTTTGAATTCAAATTGTCTTTCTATTAAAAAAAAATTACATTTACAAGAGAAGCTTTTCTGATATATATAGCAGCAATGTGCCAGCCAATGGCCCCCTCCATGAGGCTACCACAGCTCAGCAGGACACCAGTGTAGCTTCTTCTGAAGAGAAAAACACTTTAACAGAAAATAAAGTTAACAACTCAAGTAACAGGACATATTGCAATTAGAGAGTACTGGTAGAAGAAAGTAGAGTGTGGAAAATGGTCAGTATGTCCCCCAGCTGTCTAAGCCTATAGCAGCATAACTACAGAGATAACTCAGGATAAACTAGGCATGTGGGAGGCAGATCAGTTTAAATCATCTGATGTTTAGTTTAATCTCACTAACTCTGCACCACAGCTGCAACCTCTACATCAACACGTTCAAACATTCCTAAAGACAACAATCATGACTAATCCGTCTAATAAACTCGGACCTGCCTTGTGAGCAGCAGGATAAAAACGAGCTGCTGTTTCAGCTGGAAACTACAGAGCACAAAATCAGGATCAACACCTCTGAGCTGCTGCAGGTTTCTCTCCCAGGATTTACAGCCTGTTTATCTCCTCTGTTCTGGTGTTTGGTTCCATAAGGGGAACAATTAGTCCACTCAGACTCTGGGTGGACCGTCGGGAGGAGAAACACATGGCTGATCCTCTGATGTCACTTTCACTGATGTCCAACTGAAACAAGTGGAGACATCTTCAAGTATAACTTAGATGAAAACACAGAGGCAGCTTAGAGGTGAAGCTGGGTGTTTCCAGAGCAGAAGGAACCTGAAATGCTCTCTGGGCAGTGAAGCTCTGCAGCTTAGAGGAGGAGGAATTAAACCAATCTGATTCTCTGTCAGGTGAAAAATAAACCCTTGCATTATATGTGCTGGTAACCACGGTAACCAGATATCTAGCACTAAGAACACACACAGTTATAAACAGGTGTGAGCTTCTGATTGTAGGTCCTCGTTTATCATCAATAATGAACTCGTCCTGATTTTTACTCTCATATTTTATTCAATAAACAACTGGAATGAATTAATGTCAGTTTCTGCTTAAAAAATATCAAATGTTTCAGGTTTCAGCTTTTATGGAAGGGAGGATTCCTGAGGTCTGACACAGCTGATGGAGCGACTGGTTTCCCTGTGTTTATATAGCACCTTCTAGAGTTCCACAACCCCCCAAGGTTCTTTACAACACATCAGTCATTCATCTATCCACACTCTGATGGTGATGAGCTACATAGTTTCCACAGCTGCCCACAGGAGCCACCGATCCCTCCGACCACCAGCAGCAGGCGCTTAACTTCTCTTCCTCCAGTTAGCAATTTTAGTTTTTTCATGACACAGATTAAGCCCTTGTTTTAACTGGTTAATCCAGAAGATTATTTTTTACAGTGTGTTTTTATTTTGGACATGAGTGCTTCTTACCAATATGGTACCTGGCAGTGATAACTAAGTGCTGATGATGATCCGTGCCAGAGTCACGGTTCTGAAGGCGGTCGCCCACAGATAAAGTTAGATAAGAGAGTTTTAACAGTTTTAACACCAACCAGACTTCAGGTTTATATCTGTAACTTTTGCTTAATCGTTTTTGATGACATGGAGCTGTGTAAAATCCAAGATTAGAAATTGAAACAAAAATGTGTTTAACGTTGGTTTTGTGGCAAAAGCCTCTTCCAGCTGTAGCTGTCAGGTTAGACATACGGAGCAATAAAACCTGAATAGAAAGAGTTTTATCCCAGAGTAAGTATGGCCCTGAATTCCCAGCAAAATTCCAATTGATCCCTTTACCAATTTATAGCAGATGCGGATCTGAACCAAGAATAATCAAAATCATGATTATTCCTTTAAATCCTTTGGTTCACTGTGAAGTAAGACAACACACAAGCTCTGGCCTTCTGTCAGTTATTAATGTCTCACTTTTTGGCTTTGTTTGGAACTGATTTTCATTTTATTTAGAAAATTCTGAAAACAATTGAATGGAAATGTTTCAGTCAGGGTTTAGTCCAGGGCACAGTCCTGAAGCTTTGATGATCCTAAACGACATCTTTTTAGCTAGTGATGTTAGCGGTGTTGTCGTCCTACTTTTACTGGATCTGACGACAGCATTTGCCACAATCATTCACAAAAGGGACAGCAGTAGCTCGGGTGGTAGAGTTAGTTGTCCAGTAATCAGAAGGCTGCAGGTTTGACCCAGGCTCCCACCAGAGAATGCTGCTGTTGTGTCTTTGGGCAAGACACTTAACCCGCCTTTCCTTCTGGTAGTAGTTGGAGGGACCGGTGGTGCCAGTGCTCGGCACGCCTCGCTTCCATCAGTATGTCCCCGGGAAGCTGTAGCTACATCGTAGCTCATCCCGAATAAGCGTGTGAATAGGTGGATGACTGATTATGTTGTGAAGCACTTGGGGGTTGTAGAACCCTAAGAAGGGGCTAAACAAATACAGGCCATTTGCCATGGCTGCAGCACTGAACTGGGATTCCTGGCTTAGCCCTCCAAAGGCTACAATCATAATAGGAGTTTCTGTGTTTGGATGGGGAAAACCCTGTCTGTCTGGGAGAAACTTAAATGGGAGGTGCCACAGGGCTCCGTCCTTGGCCCCCTCCCATTCACAATTTATCTGCTACCACTGGGGACTATACTTCATCGACAAAATGTGAAATTTTACTTCTACACCGAAGATTGTCAGTTATGATCCTTTAGCCATAGCGACGGCAAATTCCACATATCTTCTGAGGGGGGAGTTTTCATTGGAGCCTTGCAGGCTCAAGGGCGCCAGATTCCGATTAGAAACAGTTTTGGGGCCAGACAGAGATAATTTCCTCTCTGTCTTACAGTTCCTTGGTCCTCAACCTCTCAAAATCCCAATAATGGACATTAAACTATCCCAATCCGTGCTGATTCGTCCACTCTATCCTTGATGGCATGTATTTTTTGTGCCAATGAATGAATCTTGGCCAAAGTTCCAAGCTTACGATTCATCTCGACAATTATGTGAGTCTGTGAATTCACAGCGTAGTGCAATCCATCTCTGAGCCCAGGGATAAGGCCAATATTCCTCGACAGCTTGTTAATTTTCCGGTAAGCCAGGTAGCCTCCAATGCCGATCAGCAGGAAACCCGACACCAACACCACGAATATCCACACATCTTCAGAGTCCTCCACAAACAGCTGAGATAAACAAATCAAGTTCCACTGTTTCCAGGAGTCCATCATGTGTCCAACTAGGTCTGTCCCGGTGGGGTATCCGGGAGCCCCTTCTCCCGTTCTCATCGTTGAGTGACCAACTGACGAGATCCATTTTAGTGATTTCCGTTTCCAGTTTCCAGAAAAAATGCAGAAGCAGCCGTGCACCCAACACACAGAGACAGACAAAGGCCTTGAGAATAAGATATGGAGGAGAGGAGGAAAAAAGTGTCTGCACCCTCCGAGAGTTGGAAGAAAAATAAGAATAAGAGCAAAACTAAGGTGATTTTGCTCAACCCCGGTAGGAGTGTTAGTACAGTCCCCGAGGTTGACCTCTCTTTATTGGCCCAATAGTTACCACCCTAGTGCTCTCAGGCTTGATGCACACGTTTCAGTGGTGGTGCGCTCCTGTTTTTTTTTCCAGCTCCAACGTATCGCAACAATTAAGCCAATGCTGTCAATGGCTCATTTGGAATCAGTTCAACATGCATTTGTCTTGTCACGCCTGGACTATTGCAGTACTGTGTATGCTGGTGCGAGTTCAGGTGCAAATGCCCCCCACTAGGTTGTTCAAAATTTGGCTGCTCCATGTAGGGTCCTGCAGGTCACTGCCTCAACCTGTCTCTCTGCACTGCTCAATAGACACACACCCTCGCGGGCCCTGCATTCTCTAGACAGAGAACTCCTGGAAGCCCTGCACTGGCCAAGGTGGCTTACAGGAGAAGGATCTAGAGCCACTTTGACAACTCAGATCCACGACATGCATGGCAAGGGATGTGGCACACCACAGATCAGACCAGCACCAAATACAAAGGTCAGGGGGGCTGGGTGTTTTCTGTGGTGGCCCCAAATCTTTGAAATGGGCTTTCTTTGAATGTGAAGCAGGCACCTTCCATCCAGTCTTTTATTGACTGCCCTTCTTCCCCTGAGTTGCTTGGTTTTATCATGTTCTTTTATTGGCCGAGAGTCCCCCTGAGTTTCCAGACCATGCTTGGGTTTTATTGTATTTGTTTTTGTATTTTAGTCTTTTTTTATTCTTCTTTTATGAAAATACTTTGTTTCTCTTATTTTTTCACCTATTTTTATCTTGTTGTTTTCTTCTATTGTTCTTGTTGTACTGTGCTAGAGTACAGCACCTTGGGCGTCCGAGAAGGTGGTGCTATATGATGATGATGACAAAGACAGGAAAGGAAAATAGTTCTGCATGGTAGCAGGTTTTACACTAAAATAGGTCCAAGTTTAAACACTAAAAAGAAAACAGATAAGGTTAAAGGTCAGGTGTTTCACCAGAGTCCTGGTTCTGTGGTGCATGTGTAAAATATCAGAACCTGAAAGTACAAAATGTGATTGATGAACAACTGATCAAAGTTGTGACGGTCTGGTTCTGATTCAGATCAAACACTCAGACCTGAGAGAACCCCTGGTGGATCATTAAATGCTGTGGCTGCAGGCGAAGTCGCCGTTTCATCTGACAGCAGGAGAGACAGAGCAAAGTTTCATCTGCAGGTGAGCTGTTCTGGGGTCAGTGGAGCGAGACGAACAGGTTTCACAGCAGAGGAGAGCAGTGACTGAATCAGGCCAACAGGAACTGGGGGAAATAGAAGAGGTGGGAGGAGAGGGAGGAATCATGATTGAGAATGGTGTGTGTGTGTGTGTGTGTGTGTGTGTGTGTGTGTGTGTGTGTGTGTGTGTGTGTGTTCAGCTGTTGTTGTTGGGCTTAAACCTGAAGGAGACCATTTTTACCCTGGAGGCTAGGTTGAAGGTACGAAGCACTGATTGTAAAGTAACACAATAAAAAATAAACAGCGACAATTAGCCTTGAACGATGATTACAGCTTTATCTGAAGAATCCTCTGCTCCAGATTTCATCTCCATCTCTGTGATAATAATCTGTATTACACAAAATTACACAAACGGCTGATATCTGCTCCTGAACTCATTGTCTAACAACCAGTATCTCCTGATGTAAAACAAGCATTTTTAAAACCTTCTGAAAAGTTTCTCCTGCTATCAGAAAATGGAAATGTTTCCCTGGACCCTTGAGCCCAGACAGGCACAGTGATGCGGGTTCCTCGGCAGAACAGGAACCCACTGAGGAGCTTCCTGCTCCGTGTTTCTGGTCCAGTGTTCCTGCTGTTTCTGTGACTTCAGACTGTCAGAGTCACACAGAATCTTAAACTGCTTCTACATTTCTGATGCTAATCTGGAACCACATGCGAGTCGAATTCTTTACCCAAACCGGCAGCTGACACATTTTCCGACTCGCTTTGTGTGTTTTGGGAGAATTAAATTCTCCGCGGTGCAGCTTGCAAAGTCTCAGTGATGGAAACACACTGAGCGCCTGCAGCTGCCCGTTAACGTCCTGACGGAGCTGAAGGGGGGGTTTCACTCTGCAGCTGATTACACCGAGACCCAACCCGTTCTTCATTATCAGGGACAATTACGTGTCCTGCTGCTCTTCAGCTTCATGGATTCTTTAGGCAGAATCAGCTGAAGGGAAGAGCGACTGAAGGAGTTCACATGAGGCACAGACAGAACACACGCACCATCGCTGAACTTCCATGAAGTGTTCTGGTGCTGATAGTAAGTAAATTTTATTCATATAGCACTTATCGCAGACATAGTATCACAAAGTGCTGATGGGACCACAGGATGTTTTCAGATCCACTGATGGACGTCACAGAACCAGATGGTGTTGGTCGAGTGTCAGCACTGGTAGATGTAGAGTTTAAATCAGAGCTCAGGACAGCTGGTGAGTGGGAGGTGAAGAAAGTCCAGAAACAGCTTCAGTAGGAAGAGTTCACGGTCAGAAAACATAAAAATCCCCCAGAACCGGCCCAGAGTCTCAGGTTCTGATGTGGAGAGCTGTGTCAGACATCAGTGCTGCTAGTGTGCTACATTCAGCTCTGCCAACTCCTCAGTAAGACATGTTGCTATTGGCTGGTCCAGGATCTGCTAACATCACCTCATCTACATAATTAGCTAACTTTTGTCACGCTGCGAGGATGGTTTGGACCCAAAATGCAGATAACCCAGATGACAAGAGGCAGGAGTTGGAATAAAGTAAAATTCATTTTATTTTGCAGGAGGAACAAAAATAAATCCAACAGGCAGCAAGCCAAAAATCCAAAAACCTGGTGAACGGAACAAAAACTCACCTAGAGCACAAGAACTCGAGAACAAGATGCCAAAACTCACACAGAGCAACAAAACAACGCTGACAGACAATAATGTACTGACACAAGACAGAGACAAGACAGGGCTTATATACACAGAGAGGAGTAATTAGGGAAAATGGCAGCAGGTGTGTGGAGTGAGGGCTGGAGGGAAGACAGGTGAATCTAATAATCTAACTGGGAAAACAGAAACAGAGGAGGGCAAATACCTAAACACAAAACTAAACAACAATATCTAAAGACAGAGGGAAGGGCTCACACAAACTAGCTGGAGGAGGACATCACACACACACACACACACACACACACACACACACACACACACACACACACACACACACACACACACACACACACACACACACACACACACACACACACACACACACACACACACACCTGGGGACAAAGAGGCTGGAACTGACCTGGGAGGAATGATTAAAAGGGTAACAACATTAAGACACATAATTGAGACGCAGGCAAAGGACACATGAGGGTGCTAAGAGACACAGAAGGGAATCTAGAGAGGATGGAGAAACATCAGGAGACACATGAAGGAAGGGGCAGACGCAGACCATGACACCTTTGTGTTAAACGCTGTAGGAAGGAAGACTATCACAGCAGAGAAAAGTGAGCCAAAGCAACAGAAACATGTTTACATGAAGGTAAACTTTCTTCTCATTCTGATTCCAACCCTCCTCCTCTCTTTGGGTTTGGGACCAGCTGTGGGCATCTCCTGGGAGTGGGGCTATCTGTGAGTGATCTGGGACATGGGTGAAGCCAACAGCACCTCCACTTGTTAAAAAGAGTAAGAACTATGGTTGTTCCGATCACGGCTTTTTGCTCCCAATCCGAGCAGAGTCATTGGATTTTGAGAATGTGTTGATACTTAGTCCTGATCTGATACTATAGAAATGCATTAAGACAAAAGAAATGCCCAGTTTGCACACCTTACACGTGTCTATCTCCCTTTGCTGTCCATTTTAAAAAACATCCAAAATACAAGTATGCTCTGTGTTAGTTAGCTAACAGCTACATGTTATGGTGCTGAATTGTCAGACTACCTTAAACTGTGGGACTTAAAGCATTGTTGTCTGTGAAACAAAGAATACTGATGTAAAGGAACTTGTTGAATTACAAATCAAGCCATTGTTTTTCCATTTGAAAACATCTTTCCCAGGATGAATTTTAGTGTTTGTTGTTTTTTAATGATAAAATCCAATCTTTCCCACTCGATTCTGATCTGCTGAAAAACATGCAATCTGACCTGATTTCCGATCACGTGGTTGGATCGGAGCATCCGTAGTAAGAGCTGTGCAATATAATCATGTCAGAGTCTGCAAAATTCTCCAGTAACTTCAGAAACAACTCTCTAGATTTGTTGCTCATCACTAGAGGATCTAAAAATTTGCTAAAGTAGCTAAACCGTCTGTGTTCCTGTTTTTATCTGTGCATCATCCTTTCACTTCCTGCCTCCAGCAGAAACAGAATTTTCCTTGTATAAACTCACCTAAAGTCTTAAACAGCCTCACACCCAACCGGAACAGAGTTTCCTCAGAGTTTAAAGTGTTCGTTAGCATTTGTTGGTCTTGATCTCATCAAACATCCCATCTGAAGTCGCCGTAACTCATCAAGTTTTAGATGAGACCAGAACATTTTATTAAGACTTCTCTTGGGCCTGATTCATTATAACATGTTTCATTTATTTTTATCTGAGGACACTGGATTCAGTTCCAGAGTCAGACTTGTGCAGAACCAGTTGGACCACATCCGTTCTGTAAGAATCTAAATCTACTGAATCTGCAGATTCTGATAACACCTGAGACATCATTGTTACGCTCCTTCAATCTTCAAAGCAGTATGAAGTTTTCTGTGATCATTCCTGGATAAATGGACACCACTACAGCAATGGGAGTCTTCATCACGTCTCCTCCTCACCAACATGCTGCTGTAAGTCAGGTCTGTCTCAGCTCCACTAATTATACGGCTCCAGATTCTCATGGTTTTGCTCAATTTCTTCTCTCCTCAGTTTTCTGTCATTGCTGTAAGCAGTGACAAATAGGTTTAATCTCCCTCGGCCTCTCTTTCTGTGAGGCTCCAGCACAAATTGGCTGCAGGCTTTCAGCTGCTCTTCCTCTGTTTCTCTCTTTAGCGACAGCATGTTGGATTTGTCCCTTCGGTTAGAAATTGGTTGTAATCGTCCCGTGATGCAGAGCTGCTGTCGACAGAGAAATGGGATGTGACTCATCGTTTAGCTGAAGGCCTGACCATGTTTCTGTCTCATTGCTGTTGTAAACGATCCTCCTGAACTCCACAAAGTTGTGTTTTAACCAAAGGGGCAAACTCCGCTTGCCAAAAGTGAAGCCAGCGCAGAAGTGACAATGTTTCACCTATAATATAATGCTGCAAAAGCAGGGCAGGGGTTTTTGTTTTTTTATACACACAATAGTTTTTGGGCTCTCTCTGGGTGTGTCAGTTGAGGGCTTCCAGGGGAGCCCATCACCATTTCAAGGGAGCACAGCTCCCCTTAGCTCCTCTGTAATTATCATCTGCCCTCACCCTCACAGTCGAACTCTCACCTTCATTTATGTTG
Organism: Nothobranchius kuhntae; assembly: GCA_006942095.1. Lineage (NCBI taxonomy): Eukaryota > Metazoa > Chordata > Actinopteri > Cyprinodontiformes > Nothobranchiidae > Nothobranchius > Nothobranchius kuhntae. The sequence goes on along the minus strand of SSNQ01034486.1, from coordinate 172,417 downwards.
TTCTGGGAGTAGCAAATTGTCCATAGGGGGCGCTGGGGTGCCGCCCCACCAGTCTCACAGTGAAAAGAAGAATCTGGGAATCACAAAATATAAAGAAAAACATGAAATAAACTAAATGATCCAGATTATAATCTGAATTTAAGTGTAGTTTAAAAATGTTCTCAGTTTTACCACGACCGAATCGTCTTGTGACGAATTTCCTGTTTCTTTTGGGCGCATCAGTCTTTACCATAGACCTACGCTATAACTGGCAGATGCGCACAAGATCCCCCTCCAATACAAAAAAAATAGGAGAGCCTCTGGCTTTGGGATGTCTGATTTGTAGTTATTGGAATTAGGAGATTTTACAAGCTGATGAATCTCAACGTGCCAGGACTGCTCACCTCAGCCCAATGTAGTGAGCAGTGAGGAGGAGTGTAGCATGTAAAAAGACCCAAACGCGGAAGTGCTAGCGGTGGGTGACGTCTAACATGCAGTTATTCTAGGAATGCCGGTACGAGCCTCGGAAGATGAGAACGTGACAACATCCCAGAAAGTAAAAGGAAGGGGCTTGCTGTTTGGACATTGCAGATGGTGTAGAGGAGCGTGGGAGCTCTGGAATCGCTCGGCTTGAGTGACGAACCATGGCGATGAAACGGGTTGAGCTGTGGTCGTCTGAACTGAACTGGCGGTAACGACCAAGGAGCCACTAGACGGGGTGAGCACAGATGCTCTGGGCACAACGAATTGAGCCGCTGCACTGGAAACGTAAAAATAAGGCTAAAGTAAAACACGCTACCGAGTGAGGTGCCATAGGATCCAATACAAGCGAAAACGCCAAGGCCACGGACGGAGCTTTAAAGTTACAATAACTGAGCACAGACTGTTGTGAAGGACTTCCTGAAATTGTCATGTTCTCTAGAAGACTCTGGAGCAAACACACCCAGACACAGGAGAAAGGTTACCAGTTTTATTACAAGTTCAGCAGGTTCTCGGTGTGGTGGAGGAACTATGGACGAGTTCGCAGAGGCGGCTCTGAAGGGGAAACAGAAGGTGAGTCGAGGAGCAAGGAGGCTGTGTTCTGATAATAGAATAAAGGGGGAGAGCTTACTGGTCTGCGTGGCAAGGAGTGTTTGGAGGGGAGGTGAGGTCCAGTGTGGGAGTGTGGCAGGCTGTGGTTGAGATTTCCTAGGAGCGCTGGAGGCTCGAGGGTGGACAGGCAGGTGGAGAAGAGGAGGATCCAACAGGGCATGGATGACAGAGCTGAAGAGCTGCAGCCAGGAGGAGCGCTGGGTGAAGCAGACACCGCGGTTCAGGGAAGATGCTGGGAGATCCTTAGGTCTGGGAACTCAGAAGGTTGGGACGGCTGTGAGACAAAACATCACTCGTGAGAAAAACACTGGGAAGCACAGCGCTGACCTGATTACCAAGCTGTGTGGCTTAATCATCTGGCATCTGCTTTCCTCCTCCGGCCTGCTTTTAAGTGCTCTACCGTAATAGCCTCTGATTGATGGCACCTGGTGTGGCCTGCCTGTCGCAGCTGAGGAGAAGAGGTGAGGATACACACACACACACAGAACCTCACAGAAATAGGGTGTGTGTGATGACATGGAGAGGCGGAAACCGGTGCGGGGAATGCTGGGAATGCTGGGAAGTGGAGTTTAGGTAATGTTTGGTGCAAAGTGGATGGCTGGAGGACTGGAATCGTGACACAAAGTACATGAAAACACACATCATTACTTTTCATTTAAATTGAAGTACAACATAAATGTATCACATAAATCAGAGTACAACATAACAACAATACAATATAAATGTGATTCAGGGCAAAACCGATTAGAAATAAAAACTCTTTTAGCCCCATTGACTAGCATTCATTTTTTCGTTCTTTCAGGGACCCATGAGCCAACTGGAAAGGGAGGGGACTTACATTTTCTATATAAAAGCCAATTTTTAACCGGTTGTCCAAACGTCTCAGATCTGGTGAACATGGAGCTTCAAGTTTCTCCTCCAAATTAAAGGTTTAAATCCTTAGCTCCAGCAACAAATCTACGTTAATAAGGCTTGTAAACACGAACTCAGGGCTTCCTCTCAGTACTCGGCTCTGTCACGGTGCTGACTGGCTAACGGCACGACCAGCATTTCCATGAAATGACGCATTTTGTGGTTTGAAGTCAAGAGCGCGGCTCTACATTGAGCATGCGCAGTCGAGTTAGGCCCAAATGTGCTCCACAGAGAAAGATCATCTAAACCACAAAGCAGAGACCACAAAATATCATCTACATCAATGCAATGTGTGTTCCAGAGTTAAAAATTCACCTGTTGTAGTTATTGTGACTGACATCAGG
>SSNQ01034486.1:135664-154095 GCA_006942095.1 Nothobranchius kuhntae | reverse complement strand
AAGGGGTGGATACCAGACGCACCCAAGACAAGCACAAGACAAAGAACAAGGGGGCTAGAGACCAGGAGACTCTGGGAGGACGGGGAAACCGACCAGGAAGCTCTGGGAGGCCCAGGGGATGAAGACTCTGGAGGGGGCTGAAGGGACGAAGACTCTGGATGAGGAGGAGGAAGGGACGAAGACTCTGGCGGAGGAGGAAGGAACGAAGACTCTGGCGGAGGAGGAAGGGACGAAGACTCTGGTGGAGGAGGAAGGGGTGAAGACTCTGGCGAGGAGGAAGGGACGAAGATACAGGAGGCTGACGAGGGGACTCAGGAGACGGGGACTCTGCAGGTGGGGACACTGAAGACTCAGCTGGCATGGACCCTGCAGGCATGGACCCTGCAGGCGAAGACCCTGCAGGCAAAGACCCTGCTGGCAAAGACCCTGCTGGCGAAGACTCTGCAGGAGGCTGAGGCAAAGACTCTGCAGGGGACGAAGGTGAAGGCTCTCCAGGCTGAGGGGACGTAGTCTCTGCAGGCTGAGGGGACGTAGTCTCTGCAGGTTGGGACGCAGAGTCTGGAGGCGGGGCTGCGGCGGACAGAGCCTCTTGGATAGGCAGAGCCGCCGCGGGCGGGGCCTCTTGGGCAGGCTGGGCCTGAGCTTCTTGGGCAGGCTGGGCCGAGCCTCTTGGGCAGGCTGGGCCGCTGCAAGCGGAGCGTCTCGGACAGGCGGCACCGTTGCAGGTGGAGCCTCTTGGAGCAGCTGAATTGCTGCAGGCGGAGCCTTTTGGACGTCCGAAACCGCTGCAGACGGAGCCCTTTGGACCGACTGTCCAGCTCGGATCTCTAGGATGAGGAGATCAGGCTGAGCTGGTGATGATGACGGGTGGATCTCGGACTGAGGTGTCAGAGCAGGAAACACCTGAACTGTTGACGCAGCTCCGACCGCAGGCTGCTGCTGGCAACGGTTACGACGTTGTCGTGGTGTGGAGGTTGAGGTGGAGCTGTTGGGACTGGTGAGTGCTGTAGAGGCTTGACCCAGAGGGGAAGAGGTGGTGTCAACAGGAACAGGGTAAAAGGAGAGGAAACCGGTTCTGATGGTTTGGATGATAGCAGGAAGGCAATGACGACTCGGGGCAGACGGGGTAGACATGGAGGAGGTGACTTGGTGTCCCAGGGGTGTGGAGGCATGAAAAGGAGGTGAGTTACGGCCAAAGGTCTCTTGCAGCTGCTTGGCAAACTCCCAGAAAGACACAAATCTGATTTGATGTACTTCAAAATAGTCCACAGCCCACACCAGGGCGCTACCACCCAAATTAAGCACCATGAAGGAGACCTTGTCAAACTCTGAGGAAGCACGGTCCAAGTAACGAACACAGGCTTTGATGAAGTCTCAGCAAGAATCTGGGTCGCCATAGTACCTGTAGCGGTGGGATGTGGGTGGAGTCAAGGGTTCTACTGGATCCAGTGTGTGTGGTCGGTTCATTCTGTCATGATGCGGCAGGAGGAGGTCGAACCCAAAATGCAGAACCCAGAACAACTCAAGGCAGAAGAGGTTGTAAGAAAATAAATTCCTTTTATTAAGGAGGAGGAGCAAAATCCAAAAAGCACGAAGGACCTGGGAAACTCGAGGAGGCCAAAAACAATGCTGACAACATCAATGAACCGGCAACACATTGAGACGCAGACAGGGTTATATACACAGAGGGAACACGGAGGGAAACAATCAGGGAAACAGGTGACAGGTGTGTGTGGAGTGAGATCAGAAGGGATCAGATGAGACTAATTAACTGAGTGGGGAAACTGAATAGGTAAAATTAATCTACAGAGAACTAAAGATAGGTGAACTAATAAACCTGAAAACTAGACATCAGAAGAAAAACATTAACAAGGATGGGATAACTAAATCTGAAATCACAAAGGGGGAACCTGGAGGGAGCTGAAGACCTAAGGGGCACAGAAACCTAAGGGGAACACCTAAGGGAAACCCTGGAGTGGGCTGGGGAACACAAGGAGGCATCTGAGGGGGACGCAGGAGGCAGAACATGACATACATTTTCTGATTGACAATCTGTGAATCTGCTAATTTGGAGAAGAAAAATAAATGATTGCTGTGGAATTGTCCCAACTGTTCATTTGAATTCTAATGAACTTGAACGGGAAATCTTTTGGCTCATCAGGACAACAGCCTAGGGCTAAGAGGATCCAGATCCATGAGGTCTCAAAGGGTTTCAGGTCAGCACTTTCAGCAGAAAATAAAAATGTAAAACATGTTTATGATTTAAACATCATTCATGCAGAAAAAAAACAAGTTGTCTTGTTTTAAATGATAAAACAATACAAGCATCCGTTTCTGTGGTTCAGTTCAGTTCTGATTCTGGTCGGTTTAATGTGGATCTATGCTGCCATCTGGTGGTTTTCTGTAGAACTTCAACTGTTCCTCGATAGAAAACCCAAACAATCGGTTAAGTCTGTTCTGTTCCAATTAACTCGTTTTATCTGTAGTTATATCTGAAACACGACTCATACAAAACAACTAATATTTACCAACTGGTTATTAAATAACTTAAATAATAAAACTAAATAAATTGTTTCCCTAAATACGAAAAACACCAGAGACAAAAATGGTGCAATGATCCTTTAATTTACAAGATGCAACAAACTACAAGGTGATAAAAAGATGTGATCTCTGTGATGTGAAATACAACTGGACCTCTTTGTTCCTCCACCTAAGCAGCACCACTATAACTGATTCAGGAATTGTAGCCTGTTCTCCTCAGAACCATGTGACCTATCAACACCAGCAGAACATTAAGGCACTTTGGAGAACAATCTAATGATCTAAACCCTCAGTGTTCCGGTAACCTGGTTTTAGGTGAGAACATCAACATCAGAGCTCTTTGTGTTGGGATTCAACCAGAATTGATCCAAAACTGTGACAGAACCAAATGTGCCACATATCAGACCTTAGTATAGGATGAGAATTTTAACTTTGTTGAAAAGGTTGGTTGTTCTGTTCAGAGGAAAGAGAATCAGGTCTTCTCACCTGGCCCGGTTTTGTTGGTTTAATAGACTTCAGGCTAGAGCCTGAAAAAATACCCCAGAAACTGATTAATCCAGTTTTGGTTCGGGACCTCTTAAGGCGGAACAGAGACGTTTATCTCAACTTCATCTGAAGGTTTAGTTTGTTAAATCTACTTGAATTTTAATCTAATCTGTGTTGAAACATCCAGATGTTGCACTGACCTGTGGTCTTAATTCATCAGGATATTAGACTTTGCTTCTGGACCAGAATTCTTCTATCCCAGTTCTGGATCAGAACCAGATGATCGGGATTCTGAGGAATAAATCCAAACAGCTGGCCTCACCTCAGAGAGAACATGATGAAAACATTTCAAAACCCAAAATAAACCCGTAAAATGACCTGATTCTGGTTGTTCTGGAGATGTAGAAACCTGATCAGAGTCTGAAAGGACGTCTTCTGAGAGTAGATAGGTGTACAGCAGACAGGTGCATGGGTACATCCGTGTTGTAGCCTGTGAGGGAGCCGTTTCTGATCTGATACTTAAAGTTCTACAATAAACACGTTAAAGTGACTAGATAGAACCCGTGTTTCTGGTTCTGACTGGGTCTACTTGGTGCAAGACCAGTGCACCAACCAGAACTCAGAACAGTGGAACTGGACCAGGAGTTACACTGCAGAACCTTTCCGCGGGCAGAAACATGGACTGATTCTAAAACGTCCAGTTAGACTCTGATCCATCAGCTGGTTAGTAAAACAGTCATTTTGTTTTTATTTGAACCAGCTTTGACCCAGTAGGGGGTCGCTCACTAACTGGTTCAGGTTGGTTTTTGGCATCTGATCGACAACAACGAGGCAGTAGCTCCAGGATTCCGAGTTCTGATACTTCTGTGTTAGTTTTAGATGAACCAACTGCAGGGAAAATAAACATTAGTTCACAAAATTTTCTGAACTTTCCTCAGCTCTGCAGCCAATCAGCTTGCAGGTAAACAGGAAGTAAAGAAAACAATATTTCAAATTAAAATGATAAACCACTTTATCCCTTTAACAAGGACACAGCTGATGACTAATGACGACTGTAGGGTTAAGCACTAAATCATTCTATTAAAGGCTGAATATGGAACACGAACACCAAAGCCACATCTAGTGTGTGAAGGCAGTTGCAACAATAAAACAATGTTTCCAGCTGTCGGGATACCAGGTTCGCTCCTGATCTGAGAATTTTTTTATTTGGGTCCATATCTGTTGTCGGCTTCACCTAAACTCATTCTGGTTTTAGATCTTTTATGGTCGCTCCTCGACATCTTCTCAGAAGCAGCTTGACTTGCAGAGTCGACCATTTTCCACAGTGCCAGCCTCGTTGTGTTGAGTGGGCTGTTTAACAACCTGCAATGGTGCCCCCTATAGGGAGCCTAAGTCACTTCCGCGCCATGGGTCCCCGGAAGAACGAAAAAATGAATGTAAGTCAATGGGGCTGAAAATCAATTTTCTAATTCCACTTTTGTGCCATGGATTTCACATATGATGTCCGTGAATTTTTAAGACACATTTTTCGAACAGGGTGAAACGCTATTTTAGGTTTTGTGCGAAAATAAATCCAGGACTACAAATGCACTTCACGAAAGTGACAGCATCAAACCAGACATGGAGAAAAATGAGGGAAAATGGCTGTAAGTTCAGTGAACTTCCCACAGGAGGAAAGAACCACCATAAATCTGGTCATCTGGTAAGTACCAGCTACTTTGGGGAGAGTAGATTATGTGGTAATGCAATACATTCTCACTCCCAGCGCATCAAAAACAAACGCGGGGGGGGTTTCCCCTTTTCTGACTGCAGATCCCAATGCAGCATAAAACTGACGTGATGAGATATCCGCTGATGCAGCACCGAACCAGCTCATTTAACCGCACCTAAATCTTAACGTTTCACTATTTATAACCTTCCCCTCTCCCTCACCCCTAACCTTAACCCTCTTGTTACCTAAACGTTACTCTCACTGTGATCAAGCGTTTGTTTCCCATGCATTCTGACTGTGAATATTCGTATTTGCCGCCCAAGGGGAACGTTAGAACATACCATCTGGAGAGGGGAAGGTTACACATACCCTCTACTTTTAACCTCCACCTTAGTAGTTGAAACCTCCCCCTCGCGTTGGCTCGGTCCAAACCCGACCAATGACGAGGCGGCTCCCGCCGTTCACTTCATAGAGCTGGCTTTTAGAGCGACCGACACATCACTAACGTGTTCGCTAGCAAGATGGTTAAGGTTAGGATAGGCATGAGGGGAAGGTTAAATAACAGGAGGATAAGGTTAGGGTGAGGTACAATGAGCTTGTTTGGTGCCCTGGCTGCGGACATCCCATCACGTCAGTTTTACGCTGCATTGGGATCTGCAGTCAGAAAAGGGAAAAACCCTTTTCGCACATAAGTAACGAAAAAGGGCACTTTTGGCGTCAGAGGTCTGAGGCGGAGGGTGGCTGACCAAGCGTTTGTTTTTGGCGCGCTGGGAGTGGGAATGTGTTGGGTGACGTCACATATGCGACGTGCCGATTTTCTAGTTTGTAGTCATGCTATTTACGAACTTTTACAAGCTAATAAATCTCAAAGTATGGGACTGGCGTGGTCGAAACACCCATCATTACTTTTCATTTAAATTGCAGTACAACAAATGTGTGATCCAGGGCGTAAAGCAAACCAGATTAGAAAATAGCGTTTTTAGCCCCGTTGACTTGCATTCATTTTTACGTTCTTCCAGGGACCCATGGTGCAGAAGTGACTTAGGCTACCCATTGGCTGGTAGATGTAAACATAAATCCAGTGTTATGCTGTCAAAATAAAAATTTCATTTTGCACATCTCTAAATGCCTGTGGAGGTTTTATTTAGAAAAAATATAACTTTTTATTAAATTGTTCCATAATCAACCTTTAATATAAAAGCATAAAATATGAAGAGTACTTTATTTTCTTTAAACAAATTTTAGACATAAATAACATCTGATTTATTTTCTGTGTTAAAACTGTAAAATAATTTCATAAATACATTTATCTCTGTTTTTTATGGGACTTTTTTTTAACGAAATATATCTGCCTTCAGATTGACTTTATCTGATACTTATTAACCTGCTGGAGCTCATTTTAGTCTGAGATGAACTAAATTATCAAATTTCTGCTGATGGAAACTAATCACAGTAACTAAAGAATCTTATTTAATGTAGTTGATTTTTTCCCCAAATATTCCTTTCTGTACAAAACAAGTTCTTTAACAGGCAGTAAAAGAATTTGTGAAGAAGTTTGTGCATTAAACATTTCTGTTTAAATTTTATAAGAAATTTCAACTTCATTTTAATTTTATTTTCTATTTATTGGTTTAAAATAACAAATCTGAGACAAAAGGTTAAACAAAAGAAAACAAAATAAAAACTTTAGTTCAAGTGTCTGAAGAAGTAAAACAATAGAACATAGCAGGGAGTGCATGTGTGTGTGAGTGTGTGTGTGTGTGCGTGTCTTGGTGGGGGTATCAGTGTGCACAGATTCAGTCACTAAACAAGAACACAGATTACTGAGAGAAGTCGGACGTCCCGTAAACGTGAAGATCAACTTAGCAGAGATCATTTTTTGTACTTAAAAAATAAAAAAGATCTCCTAAATAAAAAATCATGCTTTTATTTATTTATTTCGCTTCAGATTTTTATTCATTTTGCCTCAGTTAATCTGCATTTTGATTCAGCTGTGAAATTCATGCTTTATTTTTTAATAATTTTATTATTCATTAAGTTTTTACTCTGAGGTGCATGTTTGTTTAAAAGCTTTAAATATTCATTTTCTAGTTTAGTTAGTATATTTTATTTATGTGCTTTTATATTCCTGTGTATTTTAAATACGAACAATCTTCGTCTCCCCTCCCCCTTGCCACACCTGGTGTGGAGTGCGGTGCCTTGGCGAAAAATGCGCTCTGTTAGGAAAAAAAAGCTGCATGAATGCTGTTTTTCTTTCTTTTCTTTTCTTTTCTTTAAATTTTTTTTTTTTTTTACTGCAGAACGCTTCCCACAGATAATTAGAATGCGGAGCATTCTATCACGCTAAAACATTATGAAAGGTTTAAAAAAAAAGTCGGGCTCGGGTCGGGCCAAAGAATCCTTCTCGGACCGGGTCGGGCTGGGGCTCCACCCCCTCGGGCCGGGCCGGACACGGGCTCAGATTTTAGGCCCGTGCAGGGCTCTATCCCTGGGGTTCCTGTGCTCTGGGGCAGCTCCTGGATCTCTGGGACTTGGATCCCTCCGTCTCCTGCACATCTTTAGGGGGCAGATCTGTGGCCCCTCACACTCTCTATTGGATGCTCCTATAGAGAAACCTTACATAAACAAGCACGTGTACACACACGGGTGCTCACATGGTGCTCTCATAAGTATGGACTTGGGCACGTTCAACACATATCTTAAGGCTGTCATTGCCACTAAATGCACTGTGATTCATTATCGTGTGATTGTTCAGTTAAACAATGTTGATTTTACACTCCTTCATCAAGTTGACGCAGTGATAGCTGGATCTTGTTGTATTGTTGTTGTGTCCCATTTTTTTTCTTCTCTCTTTCTGCAGGTCTAGAAGCAGACTCTTGTTCATTATTGTTTATTTTTGTGGAAACCCCCCCCCCCCCCCTTGTCTCTTCCTTTCTCTTTCACCTCTGACTCAGTGTCTGGTCAGAATTAAATATCATTCAAAAGCAATAACAATAAAGTTTTAAGTATCAGGCGTGACATTAAAAGCAGACGCTTTGATGCTCCACCTGAGACTAAAACTGTAAGGCTTGTTACCAGCATTCAGACATCAATTCTGTTTGCTTCACAGCCAGACAGGACACCGGGGGGGGGGGGGGGGGGGGGGGGGGGGGGGGGCGGTTCATTCAGGGAAAAGTCATGGGCTTGTGACTATAACCTAATTTATGTTACTAGTTTGCAGTGTAACTGCCTTTGTACTTCAATATGCATATTTGTTAATTTAATTAAAAAATGGCCACTTTGACATTTATACCCCATTGTCTTTTTTTTTAACTATTCAGAAGAGCCCGTCCTTGCACAGTCAAAAAAGTAACTAAGTAACTTTTACTCTGACTACATTTGAAATAAGCTACTTTTTACTTTTACTTGAGTACATTTTGAGGCAGGTAATTTTACTTGTAATTGAGTAAAATTTCATGAAAGTAATTATACTTGTACTTAAGNATTTATTTCACCTTGAGTGACTGAATAATTAAGCATGTTCATGAATCTGTGCAGGCTGATTCCACAGCGGAAGCTTTCTGAATCCTTCTGCCTTTGGTTGGTTTCTGCACTTGGTTTAAAACAAATTCTGTTGTGCTTTTAAACAAATTGATATGAATTTCATTAAAAACCCGTTTTAGTTAAAAGCACCGCCAATAATCAGGTAGAAAAACTTGGTTGAATTGAATGAAAAAGGGAATAAAAAAAAACACTGAAATAAAACTAAACTCACCGTCAAAAACTGAAACTTTCTTTAAAAATTCTAAAAAAAGAAATGAATTTCTGTTTGTTAGCATCTGTTACAGCTAACATTTATTTTTATTATTAATAATATTTTTAGATTACATGTTTTTAGCCCCTGAGTGATATTTTTTTTTGCCAACATCTGATTGTGAATCCTTTTCTGAAGACTTTTATTTTGGTAGGGTTTGTTAGCATGCCAGGAAAACTAGCAGCGTGAGTGCGGATTAGCTTAGCGAGCTACGAGGGCTGTTCTTCTGTATATTCAGGATTTAATTTGATTCTCTAATCATTCTGCTTGTGATCCAAACTGCTTTAAGTGAAAAATCATTTTTGACAAAAACTAAAGAAATGAAGCAGATGAGCTCTAACGTGGTGAAGACGAGACCCGGAAGATTCGTTCTGACCTGCAGGAAGTTAAAAACCTGTTTTTGGCACAAACCCAACCTTCTCTGGGGTCTCTAAAGCAAAGAAGAAAAACAAGTTGTGCTTAAAAGCAGCAGTGAGGGTGGCATAACCGTGGCGTCCTTCCATCATGCGACTGAATAAAGCGAGACACAGAGCACCAGGATTCAGTCAGAACTAATCAATCACTGACCGTTCAGCTTGTCACCAGGATGGTCTGAGATTTTTACGTTACAGGCAGTTTGCTCCTGGATCAGAACCTCTGCAGTTGAGCTAAAGTCCAATCAGGTTGATGATACGGATAGTTACCAGGCAGAAAATTGACCAGGACAGAAAACCGCCAACTCAGCCATCGGGTTATTCGTGATGAGTCACTCTGTTTTACTCCAACGCCCCTGGAGGGGGATGAAGAGGATAGAAAAGCATCATGAGGGTGATAAAAAAAGAAAAACATCATGTGAGTGAAGCTGTGGTGAGAAACAGCTGATTTCATGTTAGTTCCTCCTTAACACCGGATTAGGGATGTTCCGATCACGTAATTTTTTTGCTCCGGATCCGATTCCGACTTATTTGATTTTGAGTATTTGCCGATTCCGAGTCTCGATCCGATATTTTAATGCTTTCCTGAAAAGTAAGAAGAAAACACATCCAAATGTCCTTTTAGCTTCACTACAACTCATTTAGGAAGTAGACCGATTAAAAACATTTTTATATTATGAATATATTTAAAGTAGCAGCATTTTTTACTTCCTCATTTTGCTGCTGAGCCTCGGTAGACAGGGTAACTTTTCCCTGCATAACACCTGTAGCTTGAACATGCAGCTCGTCTACTCAGTGTGCAGCTGTTTTGAGCAATAGGGATGGCCCGGCACATGATGGGCAGCAGCAAAGTCACTCTTTTCTACAAAACACACGTAGTGCTGCTGCGTCTGTAAAGTTAGGAAGAGATAGCAGATCATACTCAAGAAACTGCATAACCTGACGTTAGCAACCACAGACGCTCCTCCAGTGTGATACGTATCCTGCTATCTTGGCTTTTTTGCTCTCCGTAAACTATTTCATTCACTGCCATTGACGACTAAAGTCGTCATTTTAAATCCAGTTGTTCACTGCCAATGATAACTAAAATCATCATTTGCATGTTTTTACTGTGCGGGCATCGGAACGAGCCCCCACACCGCGAGAACAAACATCTCAGCTCTAAAGCCGATCTTCATTCGCATACGTCACACATCACGTGATCAGGAAGCAGAAAATCCATGTGTTAGGAGAATGTTTTGGGCCGCTGCTGTAAAAAAAGTGAAGCCCGAACCGGAAAAGCTTCTGCCGATCACAATTCAACAACTGATTATGAAAGAACGGATAACGCTCGAAATGCGCGGATTCTTCCCGATGTAAGAGGCGAGTTTCCGCTTTGTTTTGGTTGTTTTGGCGTCGACAACATCTTAGCGCGCAACGTTCTGAGACTCTTAAAAAAACAGTAAAAACGGTGAGAAACGCTGGCAGCGAAGGGCTTTACCGATCAGGACATGGCTGGCAGCGAATGAGTTAACATATATTTTACTTGTATCGGCTGGCTTATTTGAATTGTTGCAACAAACTGAGCAGGGTTAGTTTTTTTTAAGGTGGCGAATCAGATACATAGTGTTGAACAAAGCACTACCTTCTCCACCATGTTAAATGCCCAGTTTGCACACATTACATGCATCTATTACACTCCCTTTGCTGTTTGATTTAAAATACATCCAAGTTACCGACAAATTCTCTCTCGAGGCGACAAATATGCTGTGTTAGCCAACAGCTACATGTTTGTCTACGTGAATTCCTGAGCTACCTTAAATTGTGGGACTTAATGGCGTCGTCTGTGAAACAAAGAATACTGATGTAGAGGAAAATCTCTTTCTCAGGTAGAATTTACAAAGTAATGTTTGTTGTTTTATATGGGCAAATCCCATTTTTCCCACCCGATTCCAATCTGTTGAAAATCATGTGATCGGAACATCCCAAGATAAGACGTTCATATACAAAAGTGATGCGACATTCACAAACAAATCAAATCTTTTGAACAATTTTTCAAAGTGAACAGTAGAGCTGAGTTCTTGTAGAGAACCTTTCATCTTGACTTCCAGTAACAGCCCCCCAGCACTCTCATGGACATTGGAGGAACACTACTTCCCCCACCACCAACCCACTGTCATGGCTACACTGTGTTCACAGGACTGACTCTTTTGAACGGCTCCTTGAGGTAAATGACTAATGAACATCTCCCTCCAAAGTCCCATCACTAATAAACAAGGATTTTTTACTTCCAGAAATGTGATTTTTGCAGTGTGGATTCTGATTCATTCAGTAAAATGACAGAAAACACAGAACTAATGTTTACTACATATTAAAAAGAAAAAAGGCTCATTTTAATCTCCCAGGAAACAAACTTTTAACAGGATCTGATCTAAAAACCTTTAGGATGTGATGTCTTGGGTTGACTCGTGGTACTTACCAGACTGAGGGCCGCAGGCAACACTATAAGACGTCCACAAGTTAATGACCATCAGGAACGTCGCAATGAAACCAAAGACCTGCAGGAAAAGTCAGAATGAAACCGGATTCTCTGTCACACACTCACACACACACGCACACATTGAAGATCAGCTGACCCACGGAGGGCAACATGTCGGACTTGGACCAGCTGATCAGCAACACGTTAACGTACCGACGCCACCACCAGCGCTGAAGCTCCTCCACATTTCACAGCTCCAGCGATGGAGGCGATGAAGATGAGGACGGCTCCCACAGAGTAGTGAAAGAACTCCTGGAAGAGAGAAAACATCTTCATCTTTCTTCTGTGACACTCCTCACCTCGCCTGAAGATTAGGCTGCTTACAGACCAACTCTGGTCATTAATGCCCTTAAATACTCCTCAGTCATGAATAAGATTATACCAGGTGGAGCTGAAAGCCCAGCCCACTAACCTGCACAAGGTAAAGGTGATGTCAGAGTTCAAACACCCACAAATAAATGCGCTGATCAGAGGTGGGAAGTAACGAATTACATTTACTTGCGTTACTGTAATTGAGTAGATTTTTTGCGCATTTATACTTTTTAAGTAGTTTTTAAAATCTGTAATTTTACTTTTACTTAAGTATTGTTTTTTGTAAGTATTGTACTTCGCTACATTTTTTATCTTATCCGTTACCAAGTAAAAAAAAACCCAACAACATTGCAAAATACTGTCGGCACGGTTCGCACTGGATTCAGACACAACCACAGAGAAGAGAGACGAGAGTATAAACATATACATATGTAGAAGCGTCTTAACGCACTCGAGAGTGATCCAGCGCTTAACGAAGTGTCTATGTATATATATGTCTATACTGGTAAGACCCAAACACGTAAGTGCTGCGGACGCTGAAGGCGCGCGCCAGAAGAACTGAGTGCTTAAGTTACGAGAGTGTTACGGGGTACGAAGGAAAGGATAAGAAACACTAACTGACTATTCGGATGACTGGAGGATCACTTAAGAAGATCAAAGCTTGTGAGAAGGAATGAAGGGATGTCTGAGCGGTCAGCAGGTGAGTTGAACTTCTTAGTGTGAAGCATGTGTTCAGTGATCTTACAGTGCAATGAATGGTGGGTAGGAGAAGAAAATAGGTGCTTTTGGTACGAGAAAGATGGTCTGGCCTGCCAGACTCCTCCTGTTTAATTCACGTCATACACGGCGATGCTCAATTTCTCATAAACAACGAAGACAGCGGCGGAGTTCGCTGCGGCTCTTTCCTCTGTTCTAAATGACACAGATGTCTTTAAAACCACAAGTAGAAGTGCTAAAAGCATTTCTTCTAAAAAATAAAAGATGTTTGCGCCATTGCCAGATGCTATTTTTTTTTACTACAACTAGAAATCTACCGCGTTGTGTGGCACAGTCGGGATTTCCGCCTTTTTTCTGATTGGTCATTTTTGAGCTTCCTAGTCCCGCCCCTCAAGTGATCTTCCAGCTAAAAGAAAAACTCAGCAGACTAGAGACTGTCTCCAAGATGTGTCTGCCACTCTTCAGAGCCATTCAGGATGGTGTCCAAAAGCACTTTGGTGAGATGATGGAAGACCCTGAGCTGACTGCTGCTGCAATCCTTCTTCTAAAGTTCAAGACCACCTGGACTGAGAGGCACGATATCATTGAAGCAGGTAATTTTTTATAATTTAATATCATACCTTAGTCTGTTTCTTATTCATTTCAATCCTGTCAACATACTTAAAGTTCAATTATACGAGTCTGTCGACACAAATTATAGTATTTGTAAGGTATGTATAACTAAAAACAATTCTTGCTGCATCTTCTATCAAAACTTAATTGCCAGATATATTAAATATGTGTTATGTATTTGTCATTCAACAGGTTTGATCAATATGAGAAGACACCTTGACCAGATGGCAGAGGCTGGGGCAGAGCAAGTCAAGCAACAGTCATCACATCCTACACTCATCTTTGTTTTAAAGTGCTTTTCAGTCCATCAGTCCCAGCGTGCTCTCTATAGTTAATGCTTCTCTGGTTTCTGGTCAGGTCCCTGCTTACTTTAAGAATGCTGTAATCCACCCGCTTCTTAAAAAACTGAGTCTCGACCCCTCTCCATAGCAGCTTCAGACCCATCTCTAAACTTCCGTTCATCTCCAAGATCTTGGAAAAGGTTGTGGCTAAACAACTCACAGCTGCTCTTGATGAACAGAACATCTATGATAGCTTCCAGTCAGGTTTTCGTAGAGCTCATTCTACTGAAACAGCTCTTCTTAGGGTCTCTAATGACCTTCTGACTCACAGTGATGCAGGGGACTGTTCTGTTCTGGTCCTGCTGGACCTGACTGCAGCCTTTGACACTGATGACCATCACCTGCTACTGGAGAGGCTCAGATACTGGGTAGGCCTATCAGGATCTGCCGGCGGCGGCGGGTGGGGGGGGGGGGGGCGGTTCATTCAGGGAAAAGTCATGGGCTTGTGACTATAACCTAATTTATGTTACTAGTTTGCAGTGTAACTGCCTTTGTACTTCAATATGCATATTTGTTAATTTAATTAAAAAATGGCCACTTTGACATTTATACCCCATTGTCTTTTTTTTTAACTATTCAGAAGAGCCCGTCCTTGCACAGTCAAAAAAGTAACTAAGTAACTTTTACTCTGACTACATTTGAAATAAGCTACTTTTTACTTTTACTTGAGTACATTTTGAGGCAGGTAATTTTACTTGTAATTGAGTAAAATTTCATGAAAGTAATTATACTTGTACATAAGTACAACATTTTAGTACTCTTTCCACCTCTGGCGCTGATTAACTGTTCCTGCGGGCTGAGTAACACCCGGATGTGGAGGGCTGAGAATGTCCACCAGGAAAACAAAAACAGAATAAAAACAAGAAGAGTTTTAAATCTTTTTATTTTAAGGATCCTGATCTTTACTCACTGTTGTTGAGCTTCCTCTCAGAAAGTGCTTCTCTAGTTTAGAATTAACTCGTCAGCTCCTCACAGCGGAGACTTCCTTCCCTCTTTTGAAGGTGTGAGCTACAGGTTTCTATTTATCTGTGAGGTCCAAACGGGCTTCAGCAAACAAACGTGGCTTCTAAAGCCATAACGTGCTCACCGTCAACGGCCAGTTGATGCATGGCATCTTGCCCTGCAGCCTGAACAGATGCATGAGGAAGAAGATGAAGAAAGCGATGGAAAACCACAACGTCACCACCGCGAAGTACTGGAACACCGCCCAGCTGGGCCACCCCTTAGCACAGCTGACACACACGAAGGAGATGAACAGGGCGAGCTGGGAGAGAAAAAGCAATCAGCTGTTACTTCTGTTGGAGGACACACACACATATATATATATTAGAGACTAAAACAGTCACAGGACCAACATCACTCAACTACGACTCATCAGCTTCAACTAAGCAAATGATTCAGGAAAAAAACTCTCTGCCAGAGATGGGAGACCCACAACCTCCCAGGACCCCCCCCCCCCCCCCCCCCCCCCCCCCCCCCCCCCCCCCAACACACACACGCTCACACACACCAGAGGGGGCCCTGTTGGCGACCTGGGGGTCCATCATGATATGACCCCAAGAACCTAATTTTTCTCGCTCCGTCCTTAACTGGACCCAGACCAGTTTTGCACGGACTCACAACAACCCTGCGTGGTTCTGGATTCGGTGACGGACGGACAGCTAACCTGCCCGGTGAGCCCGAGTCTACACCGGGGTGAAGCTCGGACATAACCCTTCCTAACCCGCCCCTCTCTCACCAGCTGTCCTATCTTCAGAAGTCCCGGGATGGTTCGGGCGTAGCCCGGGTTCAGGACTCCGTCCCCGGAGGACCGGCTGCTCGCTGTGGTCGTGATGACGGTGTGCGACATGTGGACGGAACCACAAGGTTGTTTTAAAGCTGTTAAACCGCTGCGGGACTACCGTCGACCGGAGCCAGTCCGTTAGTTTACACCCGGGAAGCTAAGCCCGATCAGCACAGACACTTCCGGAAGGGTTTTCAGAATAAGACATTTCCAGCGTTTGAATGTGACTTGTTACAATCATCGACATATTGGTTACAATAGAAAAACTTTAATTGGTTCAGATGCCGATACATATTTAGGATATTATACGGCGCTTGATTATACTCCTGGTCCAGTCTAGAACATGTGACCCAGTCTTCTCCTGGATTCCCACCAGCCAGACTTTCTTACGTCTCTGCGCACTGATCTGGATCCGTTTTTCACACTTTGTGAGGGACTGAAGCAGTTCTCTTCTTATTTTGAGTGATGCAAGTTTGTTAATGAAACGTTGAAAAGGCATCACCACTTCTCGTCGGACCTTTATTTTGAAGTTGTATTCCGGTGTGTACAGCTTTCAGGCGGCTTATTAAGTTTGTATTGACGGGTGTGTGATGTATAGAGGTGTGGTCTCCATCAGGAAGGACTGCAACATCATTATCTTCATCCTCATCATCATCATGTGAAATCTTCCAGTTGGGTCCAAACAGGCGGTTCTGTTTGGCTGGAGGGGAGTTTCTGTAACATTAACCCTGGTTCTGCCAGACCCAAACAGAACGAGGATCAGTTTCCTGGCTGCGGTTCTGTCAGACCCAAACAGAACTAGGATCAGTTTCCTGGCTTCGGTTCTGCCAGACCCAAACAGAACATAAGGATCTTAAAGGCTCAAATAACAGTTTTTAAAATGTAAACAGAAGTTTTTGATGCCGCTTTGAAACCAAAATATCTGCTTTAATTATTAAACAAATATTTTTAAACTATTTGAAAGTTTCTCATTTTAACTTTCTAAATGCTGACAAACCAAACCGAAATTTACATCCAAACAAACGTTTTCTGCCAGTATGATGGGCGGGGCCTGTTTGGACAACATAAGCTAACCGATTAAATGTTAAAATGGACTTCCAAGGCCTTATGACCCCCCCAAGGCGCTCTACAGCCCAGCCAGTCATTGGCCCAATCCCAATACTCACACTTCCACACTTGAGCCCTTCCATGGCGTGATCCCGACCAGGGGTCCAAGTGTATAGGGTGTCCCGATTCTCAAGTGCGGAAGTTGATCACGAGGCATCTCAACAGAGGCAAGGCTGTCATACACAGGTGCCACCAGTCCCCCCAACCACCACCAGCATGTAAGAAGTGTGTCTTGCCCAAGATCGAGCAGGGAGTGAACCTGCAACCTTCCGGTAATAGGGTGGGCACTTAACTCCTCTGCCACTGTTGTCTTGATGGCTGCCAATCAGAGCAGCTTCTGTTTTACACAAAACTTAGAAGAAAAATGTCGCCTGAGCTGAAGTTTGGTTCTGAACAAAACTCATTTTAGACCATTTTCTGAACAGCCTCTGTTCAAAGAAATAGAGTTTATTTTCTTCAGGACTTTTCAAACTTAATAATAATATTACAGTTGTTTTTTATTGCTTAAGCACAATTTTCAAAACAGGGCCCGTGTTTTCAAAACACTACAGATCCTTTGCATAATTAAACACTCTTGTAAAAACTATACACTTATGTTTAAAAACCACACTTTTTTACCATAACAAACACACTTTTCACATTTACCATACTCTATTTGCAGGAGTTAGACTCTCCTGTGATAAACCCAAAACGTTTTTAGTACTTCTACTTCCCTATAATTAGAGCAGGCTACCATCAAGATAGTACAAATATAGAGCAAATCCACCAAAAACAACACAAGACCAATGTTGCACACTGAAGAAACTCATTTATTTCTCAACATGCCTAAAATGTTGACATGGAGGTTCATAGTACTGTAACAACATGTCACTTTACGTATTGTACTGTAAGTTTACTGTTACCAAAAAATAAAAATAAAAATACACTAGACATCGTCTCTTTGCCTAGCTGGATCTGGCCAGAGAATTTAATCAACATCGCAGGCAATGTTGTCATTAGCAAGACACCTTGGAAAGAAGTGTTGTGAATGACGAATCCATCCTTGTATTGCTGCTACCTCCATCTGGTCACAGGGCTCATCCATGGCTTGGATGAGGGGTACCTCAGCCCGGAGACGGAGATCATATACCTTCCACCGCCATGCCGAGAAAAACTCTTCTATAGGGTTAAGGAATGGAGAGTATGGCGGAAGATATAGGATGGTGAAATGTGGACGTTGCTGAAACCAGTTCTGAACCAGAGCACAGCAGTGGAAAGACACATTGTCCCAGACAACAATGTATTGCATATGATCGATTTGATTTGCTGCTGTTACGTTGTGCAATTGGTCCAAGAATGTAAGTATGAGTGCTGTGTTGTAAGGGCCCATATGGGCATGGCGGTGGAGGATCCCATTCTGTGTAATGGCTGCACAGAGTGTTATATTTCCCCCACGTTGCCCTGGGACATGGACTATAGCCCTGTGGCCACTGACGTTTCTTCCCGTCCTTCGTGTTCTCGTCAGGTTTGAACCCGGTCTCATCTATGTAAATGAACTCATGCTGGATCTCCTCTCCATCCATTCGTAAAACTACCTGAAGAAGAATGTCAGGCAAAATTGAGTAGTTCAGTGTAGATGCAGTATACATATTACAGTACAGTAAAGGATTATGAGACAGTATGCAAGATCACACTGCTAAAGTGAATGCATACCTCTGCATAATCATGCCACAGTTGTTTCACCCTTTTGGAATTGCACTCGAATGGCACTCGATAAATTAGCTTCATTTGAATATGTTGTTTTTTAGGATGCGTGCCAGTGTTGATATTGAGACCTGATGGAAATCGTTGAAGCTGGCATGGTTATTGACGATGTTAGCTTGGAGCTGTTTGAGTGTTATAGCATTGCTGGCCTAAACCCTGTTTACCATCTCCCTCTCTTGCTGTTCTGTGAACATAGGTGTCATGTTGTGTGGCAATAATCTAACCCACGACATACAGAATCAGTCCACAGACAAAGGTAAGAGTTCAAACAATAATTTATTCTAAGGATGACTAAAAGAGCAGCGTAAAATCAGGCTGAGTTCTTCGGACGGGATTCTGGTGTGGAGATCTGGA
>SSNQ01034486.1:94369-125041 GCA_006942095.1 Nothobranchius kuhntae | reverse complement strand
CCCCCCCCCCAAAGGGCGGAACCCAGACGCCCATAGGAACACAGAGCAGGGCGGGAGGAGGGGGACCCGGAGGGACGGACGAGAGGGACAGAGGGACCGATGGAGAGGAGGCAGGGACCAGTAGAGTCCGGGGGCCTGCGTCTGGGGCAGAGGAGGAGGCGACGACGGGCTCTTGGGGGCCTGCGTCTGTGACAGAGGAGGAGGCGACAACGGGCTCTTGGGGGCCTGCATCTGTGGCAGAGGAGGAGGCGACGATGGGATCTTGGGGGCCAGCGTCTGTGGCAGAGGAGGAGACGCCGACGGGCTCTTGAGGGCCCGCGCCTGGTGAGGGCAGGACTGGCGGTGACCGGAGGCAGAGACGCCGGAGGAGATGTCCTTGACTTCTGGACTGGAGGCGGCGGCGACGACCTCTGGACTGGAGGCGGCAGCGTCGGCCTCTGGACTGGAGGCGGCGACGTCGACCACTGGACTGGAGGGGGAGACGTCGACCACTGGACTGGAGGGGGAGACGTCGGCCACTGGACTGGAGGGGGAGACGTCGGCCTCTGGACTGGAGGGGGAGACGTCGGCCTCTGGACTGGAGGGGGAGACGTCGGCCTCTGGACTGGAGGAGGGGACGTCGGCCTCTGGGCCGGAGGGGACGTCAACCTCTGGGCCGGAGGGGACGTCGAGCTCTGGGCCGGAGGGGACGTCGAGCTCTGGGCCGGAGGGGACGTCGACTTCAGGGCCGGAGGAGGAGTGGACTTCAGGGCCGGAGGAGGAGTGGACTTCAGGGCCGGAAGGGGCATCGACCACAGGACCTGAAGAGGCGTCGACCACAGGACCGGAAGGGGCGTCGACCACAGGACCGGAAGGGGTGTCGACCTCTGGAGTGGAGGCGTCGACTTCTGGAGTGGGGGCGTCGACTTCTGGAGTGGGGGCGTCGACTTCTGGAGTGGGGGCGTCGACTTCTGGAGTGGAGGCGTCGACTTCTGGAGTGGAGGCGTCGACTTCTGGAGTGGAGGCGTCGACTTCCGGACACGAGGGAGCGTCGACCTCTGGACTGGAAGGAGCGTCGACCTCTGGACTGGAAGGAGCATCGACCTCTGGACTGGAAGGAGTGTCGACCTCTGGACTGGAAGGAGTGTCGACCTCTGCTTCTGGTCCGTAGGCGCCGGCTACTGGTCTGAAAGCACCGACTTCTGGACTGCCGACTTCTGGACTGCCGACTTCTGGACCACCGACTTCTGGACCTGGACCGCCGACTTCTGGACCAGAACCGTCGATTTCTAGACCTGGACCGTCGGCTTCTGGTCCGGAGGCACCGGCTTCTGGACCGTCGACTTCTGGACCGCCGACTTCTGGACCTGGACCGTCGACTTCTGGACCGGAACCGTCGACTTCTGGACTGGAACCGTCGACTTCTGGACCGGAACCGTCGACTTCTGGACCGGAACCGTCGACTTCTGGAGTGGAGGCGGAGCCGCTGCAGGAGGGGCTGCCGACTTCTGGACTGGCCGGCCCGGGGGAAGAGCCTCTTGGGTCACCGCTGGGACTGGAGCGGACTGAACTGTTGGCGCCGATAACTGGGAGAGCAAGGAGGATAGATTGTCCAACTGGAGCTCCTGGAGACTGAGGCTCTGATGGAGTTGGGCCAGCTCAGCTCGGAGACCGGCGAGCTCTGCTGGGTGGACTGCGGGCTCGATCCTTTGGCCCTGAGACGAGGGGGCTGCTGACTGGACCGAAACCTTCTCCTGGTGATTCGGGGAGGATAGGGTGTCCAGCTGGAACTCCTGGAGGCTGACGAGCTGACGGATCTGGCCAAGCTCCGCCTGGAGACCGGCGAGCTCTGACTGCTGGGCTGTAGGCGTGGTCCCTCCGCCTGCAGATGACGGAGGTGCTGACCGGACCGGAGACGGGACCGCTGATCCGACTGGGGGCGGGTCCATGCTGGCGCGCTGAGTCGGGGCAGCGGCAAGCTTACGGCTCCGTCCTGGGACAAGGGGTGATGGTGGAGCCCGGCATCCTTCCCAACGCCATGGGCCAACTCCGGGGGAGCATACAGCCAGTCTGGTGCCCACATAGCAGGAGCGGTCTAGCTGCGTCTCCCGGTCCAACCTCTCATCTGACTCCGGGAGGGTGGAGGGGACCGCCGCGGCTGGAGTTCAGCAGCGGAATCTGCGGCCAGACGACGGCAGAGGAGGAGAAGCCGGCCGGTGATCCGAGGTTAAAAACTGGAGCAAGCACTCCCAAGGGAGAACCTCCCCGCTGGATCCTTTACTGGGTTGGCTCATTCTGTCAGGCGTGCTGGTGAGTGAAGCAGAGGTGAGGATCCAATTGCAGGGGAAGGAGCAGGCAGACAGGAACATTTAAAACAAGGATTTTAATAAGGAACACGCAGGACAATGAAACAATGAGCCAACAAGAGACACAGAACTGAAAGGGTTTAAATACATGAGGGCTGGGAGCTTGGGTGATTGGAAAACGAGAGGCAGGTGGGAGCAATTAACAAGGACACATGACTGAACAGAATGGGGAGACAGGACGGGGTGTGACATAGGCAACCATAAAAAGGGAAATGCAGCTGAAAATATTGATAAATGATAAATGACTGCACTTCTCTAGTGCATTTCGGAGTCAGACTTCTAAGTGCTTTACACCACAGTGAATCATTTATCTATTCACACACAAATTCACACACTGATGTTGATGATCTACATTGTAGCCACAGCTGCCCTGGTGCTCGCTGACAGAAGCCTCCGCTTCCTCTGACCACCACCAACAGGTAAAGAGGGTGAACTGTCTTGTCAAGGACAGGATGACTGATGTGGACGGAGCCTGGGTACAAACCAGCAACCTTCTGGTTACAGGGTGTACTCCTACCCCTGAGTCAGCACCCCTCCTCACTTAGACGCATAATATCAGAACTCTAAAGTGAAGCTGTTCTGTACTACAAGTCAGACCCAACATGTGATGATTGTGTTTCTGATCATTGTGTCTCTGCAGCTTTCAGCTCCGGAGATGACAGCTGGTCCATGAATGTACATTCAGAGGTTCGGGGTATAGATGGATACCCAGTGGTGCTGCCCTGTACCTTCAGCCACCCGCAACATTCCCAGCATTCTGCACTGCAGGTGCTGTGGCGTCTGGGCCATGGGCAAGAGGCCATAGTCCTGTACCACTGCACCAGTCGACTGGGAGCCCCCAACTGTGAACCAGGTCCACAGCAGGACCAGCGCTACCGGCTGGAAGGCAATCCGAGAGAGCACGACTTGTCGCTGCGTATAAACATTGTCACCTTGCAGGATGATGGGCATTACTACTGTCGAGTGGAGGTTCAGGGACGGGAACACATCAGCTTTGAGGACAAGATGGGGACCAGGCTCAGAGTGGAAGGTACCTTCTGAAACATGATGTTCTGTTAAATATAAAATCTCTAGTAGACCACCTGAGTCTGCTCAGAGCTCTTCCCAAAGACTAACTGGGTTAGATGGTTTCACTCAGGTTCTGGCCCCAGTTCTAAGAACAAGTTGATCACCAGTTTAAATGTTTACTCCCATATTTTTGTTGTAAGCTTTGATGTTTTCTTTTTCTTTTTTCCCCTTATCCTTCACCTGGACCTCAGTTAACCCACACATTGACTTAATTAACTCCACACCTGGACATCATTTACTCCACACCTAGACATCCTCAATACCACACCCAAAGTTGACCACACCTGGACTTCATTAATCCTTCAAACTGACCTCATTAGCCTCACATCTGGCTCTCATTTATTCCACACCTGGACTTTCCTAACACCACACCCAGACATGATTAACAACACATCTGGACTTCAATAAGCCTTCACATTGACCTCATTACCCCCACACCTGTATTGTGCTTGCTGTTTTCTGCCTTCAGTCAGCAAGCTCTAGATTTCAGGCTGCCTCCACCTTTAAGGGTTGACTTTATAATGAAGTGTGAATCCTTCACACACATGTGAATTAGAGCTAAATATGGTTTAAGGATGTTTTTATTCTTTCTATGAATCCTGTCCTTTTCTGTCCCTGAAGCTCCTCCAAAGATCCAGACCCTGTTGGTTGAAGGTAGCGAGCAGTTCGGGTTTACTGCTCTGTGTCGGGTTCAGGGCTCACCGGTGCCAGAAGTCCAGTGGTTTGGCCCAGATGACCTGCTAGAGGGTTCCCACACGGTTCCGCTGGCTCAGGGCTCCAGACCTCGACACCTCACCGTCAGCCGGCTAAGAGGCGTGAAACCTGATCAGCAATACACCTGCAAAGCCACCAACCTGCGTGGCAAAGACCAGGCCTCCTTGTATGTCCTTCACCCCCGTTCACCAGTGTCATTCACCTCCGTACCAACGACTCTCCTTCTCCTCCTGTCAGTGGCTCTGGGGGCTAAAGTGGTTCTGATGGTGGGGATGGGGGTGTGGATGGTCCAGGGTCAGGTTCTACAGGAAATCAGCTCCTGGAGGAACTAACCTGCTCAGATTTAAAATGACTAACTCATTATATAGGTGATGATTAGTGATAGTGATGATGATAGGATGTGTTTCTCAGCAGAAGCGCTTCCAATAATTTTAAAATACTAAACAATTTACTGAAAGTTAATAAACATTAAAATCAAACAAAAACACCTCTGAGCCTGGTGATTTTTCTATTGTCTAAAAAAAACTCAGAAGATGTAATTTGTCTGTCTGTCTGAGTGTCTGTCTGTCTGTCTGACTGTCTGAGTGTATGTCTGACTGTCTGTCTGTCTGTCTGTGTCTGAGTGTCTGAGTGTCTGTCTGTCTGTCTGTCTGTCTGACTGTCTGAGTGTCTGTCTGACTGTCTGACTGACTGACTGTTTGTCTGTGTCTGAGTGTCTGAGTGTCTGTCTGTCTGTCTGACTGTCTGAGTGTATGTCTGACTGTCTGTCTGGCTGTCTGAGTGTCTGTCTGACTGTCTGTCTGTCTGTCTGTCTGGCTGTCTGTCTGACTGTCTGAGTGTCTGTCTGCCTGTTTGCATGTCTGTCTGTCTGTCTGTCTGTCTGATTGACTGTTAAGTATCACGGGTCCAGAGTGACATCTATAAGTTGAGTTCCTGGAGTGACATCATCTCATATTCATGTTCAATTTTAGAGATTTTTCTGAGACATAAAACAAAGCATCATCTGCATAATTTATGCATCACCACCATTTATAAGGAATTCATGGAAACCATTAGTGTTAACCAGTCTAAATTATTTCTTTGTTTTATTATTTTTATCAACCGATATTTAGATCTTCATGTTTTAATTTGGCTCCAGCTGACACACAAACATAAACAGTCATCAACGTTTTTATCTGAATTAGAAAAAGATGTAGTGGTTCAATAGTTGCATCTTATGTGAGAAACCATCAAAGGTGAGAATCCATAAAAAATATGAAATCAATTTGATGTATCTTTAAACATTACCTTAAACAGAAGATAGGAACTTTTTATTGCAGGGATTACGTAACACTTCGTACTAACCCAGAGTCAAAAGAGAGAGAGGCAAGTTTTAAAGTTTAAGAAGATTTATTTCTAAACAATTTAAAATAAGGCTAACTAACTCTAAACACTCGATGTGATGAATGGATCTAGGTTGTGAATGAGGCAAGATGGATGTGTAATGGAATGTTGTTATCAGAACTCTCGTTTCCAGAGAAGCATTAGTTCTGTGTGGGAGCCAATGTTTTTGCTCTAAACTATAGTCGGAGTTTCAAAAACCACATTCAGATGCTATCTTGCCGCGCTACACACCATTGCGGGGACCTCCGTTGTAGATCCAGAATGCCAGGTCCTCAGGACCCTCTTTGGTACCGGAGCCGGTGAAACAGCGTATGGTACGACAGACTAGTCTTGAGATTGCCTCCAGGTAAGCGACAGTTGTTTGACAGCGTCAGCGGGACCCTGAAGGGTCAGTGAGTTCAGCTTTTACTCTGAAGGAGTGTTGCTTCAGGTGGAGCTTGCAACAGGTTTATTTTCCAGCTTGTCGTTAGGTTCTTTGTGGTTAAAAAGTTACGAGTGGCCGGCTCACAACTTAGAACGTTTGAACTGAGTTAAGGGTGACGTGGGAATTAGTTTTATAATTCAGATGTTTTGCTTTATGGTCGAATCAGAATTGGAGAACAAAAATAAACACCTCACAGATTACGCCACGCGTCAGAAAGAAAAGCTCTGATCGGAGAGACAAAGGAATGTGTCATGTGATTTTAACATTACGTGTGATCAGTCTAGTGTGTAGTTTAAAGTTATATTACTTATTAAAATACTATCATAGGGTTGTAATATCAAGTAATTAATATTCACATTTCACATATTGATTTAACATTGAGCTTTACATGATTATTTGGACTGACAAAGTTATTTGATTATTATTTAATAGAGTTCTTGGTCTTCTTTCTTCTTGAGCTGTAGGGGGAGGCAAATAGCTAGTTAAACAGTTAAGATGCAGAGGCAACAAAGGCCTTGAGCAATATCTCACGGAGATAAGTTCTTCATGAGGAGAGAGGGGAAAACAGTCCCTTCATGATGCTACAAAGAAAATCACACTGAAATTAATTTAATGAAATTTTATTGAATAAGTCACAATCCAGATGTATTGAATGTTAATAAACAGAAACCAATTTAATATTTTATTAAGCATCATAAATCCTACATCAGAAATGTTATTTATTTTGGTTTTATTTGTTGACTTGTGTTGTGGGCGGGTAAAATATTACAAAAGGTTTCATTCACTAAATCACATGACCTCGTTATGGCGGGATCCTAAAGCAAAAACTAAACCACCTTAAATCCACCAATTAAACATAAAAAGTCCCAAACAGCCATAAGTTTTAACTCTGAAATCATTATTTTTATTAAATTCTTCAACTGATGATTCAAAATCTAAAATAATGTCACTCAGATTTTTTTTTACCTGACACAAAATATGATGAAATAAGATTTGTTTTACAAAGGAGGGATTTCTGAGTGCAAAAGCATCAGAGCATGTTTCTCCTGCTCTGATGACAGTTTCCTTATCCTCTCTAGGTTATTTATTTCTATTAGAATAAATAAAAAGTACGTCTGAATTCTGTGTTTTGTGTCTTTATGACAGTTTGAGGAGTTCTGGTCCCTGGTAGCAGACATGTCTGATGGCTTTGCAGCAGTCTTCATCCCTCCAACCACAGTTGTTGTTCAGACTCATGACTGCACACTGGCCTTCCTCCACACCGCCCGGTTCTCCATCGGCCCAGTTGGTATTGGTAAATGTGTTATTGTTAAGCCAGTACCAGTCCCCAGTCATGGAGCTGCGGCGCACTCCGATCCACACATCCTGTGGGCTGTCCTGTCTCAGTTTGGTGCAGATTTGGTTTTGGAAACGTCCATCAGACAGACTGATGAGCTCCAACGTCTCATTTTTACATGATCCAATAGATTCAGTCCAACTGTAAGCAGAACTCTGGACCTCTACAACTTCTGCAGTCACGGCACATCCCCGGAAATCTGAGTTAGCAAGAAATCGAAACAGACAAAACAAAGACATCTTAAAACCATTCCTGTCTTATTAGTTATATCTGCACCAGAACCAGGTCTCCATCAGAAGGTCTAGGACTGAATGTTTTACAGGTTCCTCCTTCAGGAACCATTCAGGAGACCTGGAAGAGGTTCAAAACTAAATAGGACTACCATGACCTCTGACCTCTCCTGGGTATTTCTGTTTCAGATGTAATATAGAAACAGGTATGCCCTCTACCTGGAGTGGAGCTGATGACTGCTGCCGGGTTTCCAAACCAGAGATTACTCTGATTTGCCACAAAGTAGACGGCCATTGTGGAGGACTCGTGCCAGACGACAGTGGTGTCTGAAGTCACACTCAGGTTGGTGGAGATGTAATCGGTTCCATCCAGCTCCTGCCACATGGGATTCTGGAGTTGGCTTGTCCCAATGTGAATCCCGGATGTGGAGTTTTTGTTTACCACAATGATGATGAAGCCATTGTTGGACTGCATCGAGGGGACCAAAAAGCAGGAAGCAAACTCGGTCTCTGGGATCAGTGTGAGGAGTAATCCGGGTCGGTACAGGACCACCGTACCAGACGACTCAACCATTGTAGAATTTAGATTTAAGGGAACCACTGAACTGGATCTATTATCAGACTGAAGTACAGATGCATTCTGAGCCAGAAGCATAGGAACTGGGAACTTCACAGACCTGTCTCTGGCTGGAGGCAACGCGGCGGTCAGCAGCCCACAGGTGCACCCGTACTTCATGGCACAGGGATGACTGAAGAGGACGGCCACAGGAAACTGGGACACAACGACTTGCTTTGTCGTGTCATTAGGAACCCAGATCTGAGCCACCTGGTTACTCTGTAGGGTCACTCTGGTCTCACCTTGACCTTTAAATGTGACTGTGTTTTGTTGTTGAGAATTAACGATGATGACCCTGAACGGACCTCTCTCCGTCACGTTAGGAGTCACAGGTCCATCGGTGGTTCCTAGAATTTGGGGAACAGGTGGGATGAAATATTTAGTGCCAAGTTTATCCGTAGGGATGACCAGAGCGGTCTGAATGCTGAGTTTTCTCATGCTGAAAGCCTGGACGATGATGTTTTTGTTGCTGGTGACTTGGACGGTGTCGTTGGAGACACTGAAGGCTTCATATGGTGGGTTCATCTGACTCCCAGGGACATCCAACTTCTTCAGCTCCACATCGGTGTTAAAGCTGTGTGTCTGTCCTGAGTTCAGCGTTTGGGTCTGGCTGGCAACTGCGACCTGTGTAGCATCATGTAACGCTGTGACCCAAACCTTGTTTTGAGAACTGGTGGGATAATAATAGGCGATGTTTTCAGGGAAAACCACCACAAACCGTTGTCCAGTGCTGTTCCCTGGTGGAGTTGCTGGAAAGAAGAAACAACAAAACAATCAGTTTTTATTTTTTATTTTATTTAAAGTAAGGAAGTAGTCCTCCTGGTGCTCAGTGTGGATGGGGATTTAATCAGAGAAGTCCAGATTTATGGATTAATAAGAGATAACGAGTTCACCTGAGGTCAGTGCTGCCAGCAGCAGGAAGATGAGGCAGGACATCCTGACATTCATGATTCTATAAATATAAAAACACATTTCAAGCAAACAAAGTGGAGGCATTGAATGCAGCTGATCAGAGAGAAGGAGTGACCCCTACCTGCTCCTCGGTCGTCAGCAGTCTGACCTCCGACTCATTTTCCTCCTTCCCTTATAGAAATGACACATTTGTCAGTCAAAGTGGAGCTGATTTGGAAAGCATTTGCATGAGACGCAGGTCTGAGACGGAAAGGCTGCAGGTCACATGACCTCCAGGACCAGAACCAGAAATAGAACCAAAACCAGAACTGGGGTTATTAGTAGAGGCCGACTGATATGGCCTTTTTAAGGCTGGTGCAGATTTTTAAATAACTTTGTTGCCGATGGACGATATCAAAAGCTGATTACTAAGGCCGATATACACGTTTAGCAGCACATTGATTGTGAAAGACAACTGAACACTCACAGTGTGCAATATAAATTAAATAAGTCAATAAATCTCTTAATATTTATTGAACTTCAAATACAAAACAAACTCAAAACATTTTTAAAAACGGTGTGTTGAGGTCCTGATTTTCCTTTTATTTTTTGGGCGATGGTCAATGTAGAAAAAACTGAACATCAGCCTCTAATTATTAACACTGACCTCATCAAATCTAAAGAAAGAAAAATCATAAACTAGATTTTTTTAGTTCATTCTTCTAATCACACATTTCAAAGTTTCAGTAATAATCTCTAATCTAGAATAAACTGTTTGAGAGTAAAAAATCTCTGAGAAAAGGGTTTGTTCAAAAATATAAAACAAGACTAAAAACTATTAAAATACCAATCTTTTTCTCCGGTTTAAACATAAAATCTGGATTAAAAGTCAGATTATACATAAATTTAAGAGTATTTCATTTTATTGTTTGTTTAGGCAAAATAATCTGGAGAACTGGAGAACTTTAGAGTATCGTGTGGTTTCAAACGTGATTGGAAGCAGAAGGCTAATTATTTCTTCTTCATGGATCCACTGATGTTCTTATATTCTAATTTATTTGGTTTTAATGATGAAATAAAATGAAACCAAAACACAAACATCGAGGTTACTTGTCAGCTTCGGGTCACTGGACAGTTTGGATCCAAATGTCCAGCTGGGTTATTCTTAAACAACAACTGATGTACAACAAACAAAAGGTTGTGTTTCTAGGTATCAATAAAGATCATTTCATGTCCGTTTGTCTCAGTCAGCTGTTCCATCTGCTGACAAAATGACTCTCAGTCAGTTTAAATCTCTTTATTTTCTCTTGTTATTTTTAATGATTTTAGTTCAAAAGGAGAGTCATTCCAATCAGAACATCCTGAATGTTTCTCTTCTGGTTTGGAAGGATCAGAACAACCAGAATAATTTAATAGAATGGTAATATTTTAACAGAACAATATAATAATATAGTCTGATCATGTCTATGGTTATATTTCTGTGCTCTTTTCCACCTGAAGCTCATGAAAGTGGAGTTCTCTGGATTTGTTCCTGCAATCACATGGAGACGATTTGAAAGTCAAATTAGTTCAAGCTCCACTTGTCCCCCCACCACACACACACACACACACACACACACACACACACACACACACACACACACACACACACACACACACACACACACACACACACACTTTCTGCCAGATTAACATTTAGTTTGACTCCAAAGAAAATATTTTAAGTTTGTTGAACAAACTGAATGTTTTTTATTCTGTTTTTTAAATGCTGTTTTCAGACCTCTAACAGATTCATCAGATGAGCCCAGAGACTAAAATACTTCCAACATTTTTTAAGGAATCTGCTTCAGAAAGGAGGAACAGAAACATTAATTTCACAGGCTACAATTGAGTCTCTGTAATCTGATTACATCTTTCATACCATACTACACCATTTGTAAAGCGCTTTTATCATTGCATTACAACCAATCAAAGTGCTGCACAAAATAAAACAACACAAAGCACAAAATTGTCACATCATAATACAAATTAAAAATTGTACAGTGAGCCAAACAAGCCGCAACTACAAAAACAGACCATGGATAAAATTAAAGAACCAAAGTGGAAGGAGGATGACAAGGAGTCAGCATCCAAGGGCAGGGAGAAGTAGAGTGCTTTCAGCTTTAAAGACAGCAAGTCAGGGTGCTTGCCTAATCTGAAGGGGTAGTGAGTTCCACAGTTTCGGGACACAGATTAAAAATGGCCCTTTCAACCACGAGTCCTCAAGCACACCTTAGGGACGGTGAGGAGGAACTGATCAGCAGACCTAAGAGCACGAGAGGGGTCATAGAAATGGAGGAGATTGCTCAGATAGGGTGGGGCCTGACTGTTCAAAGATTTGAATGCAAGTAGCAGAGTTTTGAAATTGATTCTGAATTGGACGGGCAACCAGTGCAGTCATTTAAGAATGAGTGTGATGTGCTGCCTTCTGTCAGCTCCAGCCAGGAACCTTGCTGCAGAATTCTGGACAGGCGATGCTGTATAAACAGAATTTGGAGTAGTCTAGCCAGCATGTGATGAATTACTGACTCTAGAAGACGGACACTCAGAATGAGCTTTAATTTAGGAATTCACCCAAGGCGGTGGAGTCAGGACTGTGCTGTTGACCTGAGCGTCCATCTTCAGAACCGGGATGTTACATGAACAGAGGAGGTTACATGAGAAAGACAGTTGAGGTTAGGTTACTGGGTCACTTCAATGTTGTCAGGACTAAAAGCAATTACCTCGGTTTTAGTCATTCAGATGGATGAAGGTCTCAGCCAACGATTCCTTCACATCATGAAGACAATCAAACAGAGGCTTAGTGGAGTCGGTGGGTTTAAGAGAAAAACAGATTTGGCAGTCGTCTGCATATACACTGAATAAAAAATATAAACGCGACACTTGTGTTTTTGCTCCCATTTTTCATGAGCTGAACTCAAACATCTAAAACTTTTTCTACATGCACAAAACACCCATGACTCTCAAATATTGTTCTGAAATTTGAAATCTGTCTACATGTGTGTTGGTGAGCACATCCTACCTCAAAGGTGTGGCATATCAAGGGGCTGATTAGACAGCATGAATAATGTACAGGTGTGCCTTAGACTGCCCACAATAAAAGGACACCCTGAACTGTGCAATTTGATCAAACACCACAATGCCATTGATGTCGTAACCTTTGAGGGAGTGTGCAATAAACATGCTGACTGCAGGAATGTCTACCAGAGCTGTTGCCCATGAAATTAAAGTTCATTTCTCTACCATAAGCCGTCTCTAAAGGCGTTTCAGAGAATTTGACAGTACACCCAACCGGCCCCACAACCGCAGATCACGTGTGACCACACCAGCCCAGAACCTTCACATCCAGGATCGCCTGAGACCAGCCACCCGGACAGCTGCAGCAACAACTGATTTGCATAACCAGAGAATTTCTGCACAAACTGTCAGAAACCGTCTCAAGGAAGCTCATCTGCATGCTTGTCATCCTCTTTGGGGTCTGAACCTGTCTGCAGTCCGTCGTCATAATCGACTTGAGTGGGCAAACACTCACATTCGATGGCATTTGGCACGTGGGGTACTGGTATGGGCAGGGGTATGTTATGGACAACAAACAGGTGCATTTTATTGATGGCATTTGAATGCACAAAGGTACCCTGACGAGATCCTGAGGCCTATTGTTGTGCCATTCATCCACAATCATCACCTCTTGGGCATGGGCAGCATACTCACCAGACATGTCACCCATTGAGCATGTTTGGGATGCTCTGGATTGGCGTATACGACAGCGTGTTCCAGTTCCTGCAAATATTCAGCAACTTTACACAGCTATTGAAGAGGAGTGGACCAACATTCCACAGGCTACGATCAACAACTTGATTAACTCTATCAGAAACTGTCTCAGATGTTTGAGTTCAGCTCATGATGGGAGCAAAAACAAAAATGTTGCATTTATATTTTTGTTCAGTGTAGATGGTACAAAATAGCATACTGTCTGAGAATAGCTCCTGAAGGCAGGACATTTGTAGACATTTGCACCAACATGAATCCCAGTCAGAGAAAATGAAGGTTTGTGTTTTTAAGAGAGACCATACCTAAAGCTGGCAGGGGTTGGGGAACCAGACCTGATTAATGTGATTAGCCTGGATTATCATCTAAACTACCTGGAAATTCAAGATTTAACCATATTGGCCAAATAATCTGATCATCCTTTTGTCCCCCATGTTTCTCATAGGGTCGGGGGTCACCAATCTCCCTTATTAAATATGACCTAATAAACATGACCTTCGGGCCTTTGTGATGTAAGGCTGGTAAACAGGGTGACTGACCAAATCTTATTATAGAGCCTAAATCTGAAATCTGTTTCAGAATTATGTAAGGTCTAAAAATGTGTTTAAAGAAAAAAAAAAACATTTTTAAAGTTAAAAAAGTAAGAACCACTTAAAAATATAAAATTATAAAGAACAGTAAAAATCAAATAAACAACTAAGAAAGTTTTAAAAATAGGGTTCAATAAAATTTAAGGTTTGAAACTCAGCATTTTCTTAGTATTTCACTGAGTTTCAGTGAGACAGTGTAGTACAGACTCCGAATGGGACATGAATCTGATAGCAGTGGAAACAAACACCAGTAGGAGACTAAAGTCTGAGCCCTGAGGGACACCACAGGAGAGAGGAGCAGGGGAGAACACATGGTCGCTGATATTCCACCAAGAAGAACATGGATGGGATCACTGTCGTAGAAGATAGGAGTTGGGACACTTTGAAATCAGGGGAGACAAAGACAATTTGGTATCAAATAAAATCAAATAAAACCTTTCTAACAAAAAAGGTTCATCAGAAACGTGTCACAGAAGGAAAACCAGGAGGTAAGATGGTTTTGATGTTCAAAAGTCGATTATAAGAGGTGTGTGTGTGTGTGTGTGTGTGTGTGTGTGTGTGTGTGTGTGTGTGTGTGTGTGTGTGTGTGTGTGTGTGTGTGTGTGTGTGTGTGTGTGTGTGTGTGCGCGTGTGTGTGTGTACTTATGTGTGTGTGTGTGTGTGTGTGTGTGTGTGTGTGTGTGTGTGTGTGTGTGTGTGTGTGTGTGTGTGTGTGTGTGTGTGTGTGTGTGTGTGTGTGTGTACGTACATGGGACATGTGGTATACAAGAGAATGTGTTTCGAATCTGTCATCTGACTACATTACATTTTCTAGGAGGTTTAAGAGTGACTTGACTGTTTGAAGCCCCGCCCTCAGACGATGACATCAGTAGAGATGGCAGACGATGGAGATTTAAGCTCAAACATTTGGTTTCCTGACCAGCTGCTGCAGCATCGCCATGGCAACATTTGTCTCAGTGAGTAAATTTTTTCCCATAAGCCTGTAATTTTTCATCTAATAAGATTTTATTATTTCTAAAACATCAACGACTTGTTTTGGAGGGGAATCATTGGAAACCCAATAGACACAAGTAGGAAAAATAACTGGAATGTCTAACAAATTGTCTCTTTTTCATCTTATTTTAAGCAGAGTGTTTTAAGAATTAAGTTTTTGACCTCATCTCTGATATCAGCTTAGTCATGAAATTTCTAAATTAAAAAAGAGAATTTAATTACTAGATTTGATGCCGTGAGCCCAGTCAGAATTCATATAACTGTTAATTCATCAGCCTCTTAGAAATACTGAAGAACAATCTTTTTAAAAATCCCAAATATTCCGCTTTTTTATTTATTTTTTTTGTTGACAGAAATATGCTGTAGGGTTTCATCCATGATGGTAGAACTTATTGTATCGGTTCTGGTATTAAAGGAGGTCTAATTAAAGCGGAAGTAGGTCTGTTGGGTCCCTGGGGGTCATGCTGCAGACACAGAGCTGGATTTAGACCCAACTTCCACTGAGATCAGCTGCTTTAGTCTGACACGATGTAAACTGTGTGTGTGTGTGTGTGTGTGTGTGTGTGTGTGTGTGTGTGTGTGTGAGACAGCTGGCCACAGGTCATTCCTGTCCCATCACCTCCACCCGTCATGGGCTGGTCTACAGAGACTCTCTGTCGCTGGTGTCCAGAAACCTGAGGGCCTCCAGGTCTCCCCATGTCCACCCCAGTCCCGGGTTCCAGGACATGCTGGGCTTCAGACTCACCAGGTAAAACCAATGGAGACAGACCCTGATCTGATCCAGTCCAGAACTTTTGATCAGGTCCTCGTTTCGCAGCAGCAAGAATTCCAGTAATCCTTTGATGTACTTCTGGATCAGAAGTTCTCCAGACCTTCTGAAGGTCTGAAGAAGTTTGTTTTGGACTTAGACAGATATTTTTTTTATTTTGGTTCTTTTCTGGTACCCATAGATTTATGTTCATTGTGATTAAACCCTAACAACTGAGAACCGGATCCAGGCAGTACGCAAACTTGTTGTTTTTAAAAATTTTACTGCTGAAGGCTCCTTCCAGGTTCTTTTTGTCTCTGATGTTTTAGTTAGACAAGATCTGTCTAAGAGTTCTGATCCCAGTTTGTGTTCTGTTCCTCTTCACAGATCAGACCCTCCAAAACCGGTCCTTGTGTCACGCTTCAAGCAGTGCAGCAACGTGAAGCACCAGGTTCTTGCTCACCTGAGGAGGCTCCTGTCGCTTAGCCCCACCCATGGGTAGAGGCTGGGCCTCCATGTCACGGGCTGATGTGGGACCAGCTGATGGAGCAGGTGGTGACAATGGGCTGACCTGGGTTCTGCTGGACACCAGAGGGCGCCACAGACTGGCAGAAGGAGGACATCTTCTGTGGACCATGGCCACATGTTCGGACCCACATCAGAACCGCACCGGATTGACTCCTGATCCTCAGGCGTGAAAACAGAGGATCACACAGAATATGAACATTTATGTCATCTTTAGGATAAAAAAATCGCCAAACATCTGTTTAACAAACAACCAACAGCTCTTTATTTAGGGTTGTATTTTATTAAATTTATTATTATTATTATTATTATTATTATTATTATTATTATTATTATTATTATTAGTAGTAGTAGTAGTAGTAGTAGTAGTAGTAGTAGTAGAAGTAGTAGTAGTAATATTAATATTATTAGCCCCTTTAGTAAAACTGCTGTAAGGATTTGTTAGTTTATTAACAGCTAATTAGTTTGATTGTTTGTATTCTGACTCCGATCAGCTTTTCCTTTGTGTCATTTTGAGTCATAATTCATGGTTAATTAGTTTAACTTCAGGGATAGAAAGTAGAATGAAAAACAATATATGAATCTGAGGTAACTTTATGTTATTATATTTCAATAAAGATTTTAATTATTGTAGTGTCTGAGAAACCAAAAGGAATCGTTTTTGTTTTATTTTATTCTAATATTCTGTTTAAAGATCTTTTTCTTCTTATTCAACACAAACAAGCTTTGCAATGCATCATGGGAGCTGTTGCTGATGAACTAGATTAGAAATAAGGTAAAAGAAAGGTAAAATCATTCAGATTTACTTAACCATTCTGTCAAAAACTGAGAAATAAAGAAACCATTTGTTGTGATGATCTGTTCTACTTCCCATGGGTTCACCACTTGTGGGAGGGGCCAAAGGGGTTGGGTGCAATGTGAGATGTGCAGTGGCCAAAGGCAGCAGAAGCTTATGCACTAGCAGGTTAGACTACCTGCTCCTTCAGTGGAGGGGGTGCTACTTCTGATGACTCCCTTTTTCGCCTGGGGGACTTCAGCGTTCACAGAGAAAATGACAGTGAGACCTGAAGAGGTGTGGTTGGGAGAAATGCCCTCCCTGATCAGAATCAGAGCAGTGCTTGTCAATGGACTTCTGTGCTTGCCTGGATTGTTTATAATGAACACTATGTTCAGACATAAAGGATGTCCACATGTGCTCTTGGCACCAGGATGCCTTAGGCCACAACTCAATGATCGACATGTCGTCGTTTCATCTGATCTGTGGCCGCATGTCCTGAACACTTGGGTGAAGAGTGGTTTAAGAGCTTTTAACCGACCGCCACCTGGTGAGTCCAGGTGGCTGACCACAGCTGTGACTGCAGGGTGGTCCGTGTCT
This sequence comes from Nothobranchius kuhntae, assembly GCA_006942095.1. NCBI lineage: Eukaryota > Metazoa > Chordata > Actinopteri > Cyprinodontiformes > Nothobranchiidae > Nothobranchius > Nothobranchius kuhntae. Next base: position 107,996 of record SSNQ01034486.1, on the reverse strand, counting down.
GTCACTGAAGAAGAAAGAGCCCTATCAGGTGTTGTTGGTCTGTGGGACTCCAGAGGCAGCTGATAGGCATGGTCAGTCCAAGCAGAATGCAGCTCAGGTTGTTGCTGAGACAAAAACATCAGAGTGAGAGGAGTTTGGTGAGTCCACGGAGGAGTGATTCTGGTCCATTATCTGGCATCTCAAGATGGGAAAGCAATGCACAACCAAAGATGTCAATGGTGATGACGGTGTGCTGCTGACCTTAACTGGGGGATGTTGTGGGTCGGTGGGCGAAATACTTCAAAGACTACTATTTCAATGGCGGTGTTGAAGGGATGTGACACGTTGTAAAGTGGGAATCTGTTTTCATGGCCAAAGGATCAGGTCTCACAGAGTTTCGCAGCCAAGTGTGAAGCAGCTGGGATGAGAATCAGTTCCTCCAAACCTGAGACCACATTCTTGCAGTTGGACTATTGCAATGGTCTCCTAAGTGGTCTGCCCAAAAAAGCTGTGAAGCAACGGCAGCTTGTTCAGAATGCTGCTGCTAGAGTCTTAACAAGAACCAAGAGAACGGAGCACATCACTCCTGTTCTTAGATCCCTACACTGGTTACCAGTAAACTACAGAATAGATTTCAAAGTGCTCCTACTAGTTAATAAATCACTCAGAGGCATGGGACCAAAATACATGTCAGATCTCATTCCTGTATATACACCCAATAGGGCTCTGAGATCCTAAGGAAACAATCAGCTGGAACCTCAGGTCAGAACCAGACAGGATGAAGATGCTTTTAGCTACTATGCTGCTCACATATGGAATCAGCTCCCCCATGACCTCAGATCTGCCCCAACTCTAGTGTTGTTTCCATGACTACCTAAAATAGATCAGATGAAGTCATGTGACTCCCAGCAGGTCAAAGGTAATCTGAAATATTAAGTTAGAAGCTGTTGGGCTTGTCTACTGACTGCTGATTTATGTAATCTGCTCCTCTATAAAATCTCAGATTCTTCTGCCTGACAGATGAGAAACATGGATTTATGACATCATAGCCAGGAGTTTTTATTTTATTAGTTTGTTTGTTTCGTGTAATCTTGGATCAGACTCCAGCAAAGCAAATTTACAATCAATTATTCTCTTAGATGACTTATTTTCTTTTCTCTAACAGTTTCTCCTCTGAGCCTGGAGCTTCTGGTGTTTTGACATTTCTTCATAACCTCCAGCTCCTGTTCAACATGATCCAAACAGCCATCTTTATCTGAAACAAGCCTGAAAACACCCCACCACAATAAAAACCCTTACAAATATAAAATCGGCTGAACATCAACAGGAAACAGAAGCAATCAAAAAAACTGAATCTATATAAATTGTGTATTAACAATCATTAATAAATGAAATTATTGAAAAAAAGTCTAAAATCCCCGAGAAACAAGAGTCAGACCATCAAATATTTAGTCATAATTTTCCCACATAAAGAAGAGAACAAGTTTATTTGTGTATCTGGTTGTGCAACGGCATGAAAAACCTCCTCATGGGTTGTTCTGAAAGAAAACTTAGAAATAAAAGGCCGAGAGTTCTGCCAGAGTTCTTTGTGGAACAACAATGACTTTTGTGTAGCGAAGTAATCTGTCAGGATTACAGCAACAACAGGATCAGCAGGAGGGAAACACCAACCTGCTGATCGTAGATAAGCTGCAGAAAGGTTCAGTTTTACTGTGAAGCTCGCTCATATGGACGGGACCGGGTTTTCTTGACTGGGTTTAACAACCATTTGTCTTACATCAACACCTTCACATTTTAGAGTTTCCAGAAGGACCAGGGTGTGTTATCTCTCTGGAAAAATAGACTTTCTCTCCGCTTTACAGATTCTAAATGTGTGTGACCCAAAGTGAGGTGCGTAGTCTTACAGGTGATCATGATCCTGTCATATTACCGTCATGTTCCCATTATATTCCCATCCGTTTCCCATCATAATCTCATTCTGTCACCTTCATGTTTCATCATGTTCCCATTAGATTCCCATCATATTTTGATCATATTCCTATCAGTTTCCCTTCATGTACATGACCTTGCAAATACTTTATTTAATGTGAGATGATATGAAGTGCTTGTTAAATTAGAAAATTCTGAGTATTATTAAAACAAAGTTTCTGAAATTGAGTATTTATTTTTGATACACTTATAAAATGCAATTTCTGTTCTTTATTTTTTTTCTTTATGGGTGACTCAAATGTTGATACTCAAATATTAAAACACACTGATTTTATTTCACAAATATAACCAAATATTAGTCCATCTGGTAAAAGTGTCATTTCAGTTACTTCCATGTTAGTTTTCTTTCACGTTAAACGTTGATGCTGACATGTTTCAACAGTGATAGGTTTTTCCTTCTTCATATAGAACAAATATTAATTCTGAGAATGCGAATTAAATATGAATCAATGAATTAAATAAGTAAAAAGGAAAAGCTAATGAGAAAGATGATTATTTTGTTGTAACTAACGATAATGTAAACTGGAAGACCTAAGGCGGAGCTAGCATGCTTTGTTGCCGGTTAAGCTCCACCCATTTTACTTTCTAGCTCTGTCATTGGTGAAACTAAATCCATCTCAGACTCGTGATTTTATAATGGAGCTGTCAATCATAAAAAGGCGGAATTTAGACCCCGAGTTAATATATTCCAGGCAGTTGTAAAATCGTGGCGGAGAAAAACGATTGAGAGCCGGCGGTAGTTAATTGGATGAACTTGGAGGACCAGCGGCGGATGAAGAAGAGGGAGAAGACTTTTCACCGTGTTTTTCTGGAGATGGAGGACGACAGCAGCGAGCAGATGAAACCGCTCCTCACATCTGTAAGTTCCGCCACTGTCTCTCCTCCGCTCCGGTGTACCTGTTAGCTGTCGGCTAGCGCCTCCTCAGCAGGCTGGAAGGAGAAGAACCGCTGCGAATCCCCGTGTGTCTGCGGGACGGAGTCTACGGTCATAAAAAAGTTCCGTTAGCCAGAGCTAAGTTTGGTTAAAGCGTTCGTTAGTTAGTGAAGCCCGTTCACCTGGTGGGAAACAAAGGCTGGCAACCGAGCGCTTTTGTTTTTAAGGACCACCACGTTGATGCCAGGAAGTGAAGCGAACTCAACGGACTCCCTTTAATAAACCGGTGATTTGAGGTTCGGAGGCCCTCCGCTGCATATTTCTACGCAAACAAAAAACAGTTAGAAACATTTTTGACGTATAATTCGCTAATCTTCCAATCGGCGCCTGTTTCATCCTCCTTTATGAGCATATTTAGTTCCGGGACCGTTTTTATACCGGCATCGCTGTCATCTGTCTAACCGTCACCATCACTCGTTTGTCAGAGAAAGGACCACGTTTCACGTTAAAAGTGACGGGATGTGTCTGACTGTAGGAAACGTCTCCGTAGAGGACTTTGTGAAACCCGTTGTGGAGGAAAGTTAGCGGAGCACGTGGCGATGATGTGATTCACATGTAGGTCATCCGGTGTGGCCAGCAGCCCGGAGGGAGCGGGACCACCGAACCCAGCCCCGATGGGGATGATGCTGACCTCGGAGAAGAACACAACTCATGTGAATCAACTCAGACAGGTTGCCAGGATGCTGCCGTTGTTGCCATGGTGACGGGAGGATTAAAATCCCATCTAATTCTCTGCAGTTTTTGTAGATAGGAGGATGTTTAGGTTGACACGTGGATCCTTTGAGGCCTCCAGCTGTAACAAGCTGAGTGACGTTCAGGAGTCCTTGTCAACACAGATGAGACGTAACCTGTCCGACTAGCATAGTGATGCTGTTAAACTGGTTCCATAGTCTGACTGAGCTGCTGACATACACACACACACACACACACACACACACACACACACACTGGGCTGAGATGTTTGCTGATTTCAGGACTTGATTTTCCTCTAAAACCTTTGTTCCTGCTGGTTAGATTTGGTGGATTAGTGACACCTGTGGTTCTTTCTGAGTCCCCATCCAAGGTACTGGATGAGGGTTTGATGGACCAGGTGTGTTTGAAGAGTTTAATTTCTGCTCAAAGGGTCAATTCAGACCTTTTGAAGTGGATTTCTGTGGAAACATTGTGAACAATGATATCATACCTGTTTAGATGGCTCTTTGAGCAGCCTTAGTTTGATGAAACGGCATTCAGTCCTGCTCAGACAGATGCGCTGAAGGCTAGTCTGGTCAGGTTCTAAGTGAGTTTTTTGTCTCTATGAAATCTGTTTAATTTCTTTTAATTTGTTGAATTCAACTTTTTATTCAATTTTTAAAAATGATTCTACCAAAAATTCACAAATATCATTAAAAACACTAACAGTAAAATGGTTTCAGATCAGATCTGCTCTCAAAAGATCTGAACTCATTCGTTGCCAGCCGTTTCCTGATCGGTAAAGCCCTTCGCTGCCAGCGTTTCTCACCGTTTTTACTGTGTAAGAGTTATAGAACATTGCGCGCTAGGATGATGTCGACGCCAAAACAACCAAAACAAAGCGGAAACTCGCCTCTTGCATCAGGAAGAGTCCACGCGTTTCGAGCTTTATCCGTTCTTTCATAATCAGTTGTTGAATTGTGATCGGGAGAAGCTTTTCTGGTTCGAGCTTCACTTTTTTTTTTACAGCAGTGGCCCAAAGCGATCTCCTTACACATGGATTTTCTGCTTCCTGATCACGAGACATGTGACGTATGCGGATGAAGATCGGCTTTAGAGCTGAGGTGTTTTTTCTCACGGTGTGGGGGCTCGTTCTGATGCCCACACAGTAAAAAAATGCAAATGACGACTTGAGTCATCATTGGCAGTGAATGAGTTAAACAGATAATCAAATTTTAATTTTTAAAATCTAACATTTCATGTTAATAGACAATAAAAATGAAAATGTCTTAATTCTAGTTCTGTGAGATGAATCTATCAGCAGCTCTGAGCTTTACAAGAATCTGTTATTGTATCTGCTCTCAGAGCCAGATTCCACGGATCATAGTTTAAATGCCTAAAGCTGAAATAAATTCTAATTTAAATGCTTAGAAAAGTAAGACCCAAAGAACAGCTGTTTGTTTTCTATATAAAGAATATAAGATGTAAACTAGTCTGATGATGATTGGATATAAAAATGTTTTTGTCACCTGGACTTTTCTGTTTACTAACTCGTTTGAAGTTGAGCTCAGAAACATGATTTATCACTGTAAACATGGGTTTAAAAAGCAGTTTTATGTGTTTAAGAACCAAGCAGTTAGTTGCTTGCGGACTGTTTTGCTGTTGTGCGTGTGTGCGTGTGTGTGTGCGTGTGTGTGTGTGTGTGTGAATGTGTGAGGGGGGGATCTTGTAGGTGTGGCGCTGGACATTCAGCTGTGGCGCAGTGCCATGCCTGATCCTATGTAGGGGAAACACTGGCATGTATCGCCATTGTCCCCACTGCCATTGATTTTGTAGCTGTGGCTGAACCTATGTAGGGGCCCACTGATCACCTTGCGCTACTTTTGTGTTGAGTAAAGATTGCGAGTGTCCCTTCCCATCAGCCCACCCCCATCGTTTTGACTCGCTGAGTCAAATTTAACCAAACTGAATCGTGGACTCCTCAAGGAAAAGGGGCATACGTCGTGTAGGTTAGTTTACCCACCCTGATGCTAGCTGATCAGCTGTCAATCAAAGTCCAGCCCTCAGCATGTGGGGGTGTTGAAAGTGACCAATCCTATGAGGACCAGTGGATTCTCTGTCATCCGCCTCCAAACTGGAAAAGTGAAACAGATTTTAGCAGAAATTCCTTGAAAGAGCAGGGCTTAAATCTCAGACATGTTTTTGTTTCTCTGTTGGGCTTTATGGGTGTGAAAGCACTGAGCACACAATCAGAACAGTGAGTTAGTTCAATAATCAGGAAATATTAAGTTTGTTGTTTTCATGTAATTTTAATCTGGTCTAAATGGTTCCTGAAGTGTTGGGTCAGACCTGCAGGTCTTGACAGATGAGTTTGTAATGTGATCAGATCCAGTTGTATACTATTGCTAAGCGCCGAGGCATGTCTGCTAAACCCCCGGCTCTCAGAGTTGTTACTCAGATTGGACTCTGGGTCGGGTTTCACGAGTTACTGGTACCAGAGGAGAGCTGCCTCTAAGTCGTCAGGTTGCTGAAGTTTCTGGAACTGGGTTCTGTTTGTTTCACACGTTTTTCACTCCGTGTTTATTTGAAGTTAAAAAGGCAAATCTGAAAATTTGTGTGTGTGTGTGTGTGTGTGTGTGTGTGTGTGTGTGTGTGTGTGTGTGTGTGTGTGTGTGTGTGTGTGTGTGTCCTTGTGACGGGCTGGAGACCTGTTCAGGTGTGACACTGGGTGACACTGCCTCTCATCCACATCTGCTAAATGGGAACAAGTGGGCCTAGAAGATGGGTGGGTTACTGGTTTAATGGGAATGACCAAATTGAGAAATAGACTAGACTCTTTTTTTTCTCCAGCCTGTAACATAAACCTGGTGCTCTCCTCAAATTGGACCTTTGGCCCCCTTGAACTACCTGTAATGAACTAAAATGCCAAACTATTGATTGAACGTTTCATGTTCAGAACCAAACGTTGGCGCCTTTTGATCTAAACAAAGATTTCCTGTTTTTGTCCAACCAAAGTTCTGCTGCTTGATCCAGATCGTGTTCCCGAGGAACCCGTACTAGCTAGCTCTAGAAGTCTGGAACAATTCAGATGTTTATAAAGACGGTTTGTTTGATGGTAATCCACAGCTCTGATCTGGGATTTGAACTCTTCTGTTTTAAAACCTTCAATCACACATTACAGGAAATAAAAGTGTGAATGAACTTCCCTGAACCCCATTAGCATGCAGAGTGTGTAGCTGTGTTTAAAACAGCAGATTTGTGACTGATTTTCAGATTTTACCTCCGACAGTCGGAGTGAAGGCCGGTGTTTTGGTGCTGCCTACAGAGTAAAGGGAAACATCAGAAATCTGCTGCTGTGAGCAGCCTCTCCTAACCTCCAGCTGTGGGTTTATCATCAGGCTGTGTCTCTATGTGGTACAAACCGTTCCACCAGGCCTGTAATGTTTAATCTGCAGCTGACGTCTCGTCTGTGGACGCTCCATGGAAACGAAGGGGAACTCTCATTCAAATCAGCCTCAGCAGTGAACAATGAAGCTGGCGGGCCGCTGGCGGTGCTGACCTGGTGCTGCTGACCCAGCAGCTTATTGTGAGGTGCAGATGGAAGCGGAAGTGGCTGCTGTCTGAAGGCTTTCAGCTCCACAATAATACAACATTTATCAGACTGTTTGATCTTCAGCAGCAGAGGATCAAACGCTGATTGTCCCAAACTCAGTCAGAGCAGAGCTCCAACACCCTCCTGAAGCCTGGAAACATTTTACACCCACAAGTTCTAAAAGGTTGATGATTCGGAAAGGTCTTGATTCGAAAAAGGGTAGAATGCCTTCTCCGGGTCAGGGATGAGGTCCTGCCCCAAGTAGGGTGTTCACGGTGTGAAAATTTAACCTCACGGTTTTTGTAACCAAAATTATCACGGTTTTCAGTATTATCGCAGTATCTTTTCAAACCAACGTGTTACATTTTCAGACAACTAAATAAATCCTGTATATCAGGAAAATATTGTCCTCAGTTTGTGTCTAAATTTGGCCTAAAATGTGTTATTTTGTAATTATGTTGTTTATTTGTTTACATTTTCCCCTTTAGTCTTTAAAATACCAATATTTGCCCATAACTTCTTATTTTTTGTCTGTTTGTCATCATTTTAAAAATATTAGATCAGATGATACTCAGTACTCAAGTAGCCTTCTAATCAGATACTTTTTTTTTACCCTTACTTGAGTAATAAACCCTATATCAGGAAAATATTGTCCTCGGTTTGTGTCCTTCCAGTGAGCTTTGCAGATGTGGGAAAATGTCATCAGGCAGTAATCATTGTTAAATTCATAATTATTCTCGGAGAGAGACCAACTCTTATCTGCCCCTGGGAGCCCCGTAATGCATAGCGTCATTTCAATATGGGGGTGTCTGCGACACGGTTTATATGCAGGTAGCGGCGCTGCGGCTGCTTTATATAGCGACTCGTTGCATTCTCCCTCAACCCTCACGAGTGAGGGGAAAACTGGAGCGTGAGATCGATAGGCGGATTGGTGCTGTATCTGCAGTGATGCGGGCGTTGTACCGGTCTGTCGTGGTGAAGAGAGCTGAGTCAGAAGGCAAAGCTCTTGATTTACCGATCGATCTACGATCCTACCCTCACCTATGGTCATGAGCTTTGGGTAGTGACCGAAAGAACGAGATCGCGGATACAAGCGGTTGAAATGAGTTCTCTCCGCAGAGTGGCTGGGCTCTCCCTTAGAGATAGGGTGAGAAGCTCGGTCATCCGGGAGGGGCTCGGAGTAGACCCGCTGCTCCTCCACATCGAGAGGAGCCAGTTGAGGTGGCTCGGGCATCTGGTCAGGATGCCTCCTGGACGTCTCCCTGGTGAGGTTTTCCGGGCACGTCCAACCGGGAGGAGACCTAAAGGTAGACCCAGGACACGGTGGAGAGACTATGTCTCTCACCTGGTCAGGGAACGCCTTGGGATTCCCCCAGAGGAGCAGGCTCAAGTTGCTGGGGAGAGGGAAGTCTGGGCCTCTCGACTTAGTCTACTGCCCCCGGGACTCGACTCCGGATAAGCGGATGAAAATGGATGGATGGATGGATGGATGGATGGATGGATGGATGGATGGATGGATGGAAGTTCTAAAAGGTCTGATGGAAAAACAGATTTAGAGTCCACATACTCTCCATGTTTAACTCATTTACTGCCATTGATGACAAAAGTTGCCATTTTAAATCCAACCGCTCGCTGCAATTGATGACTAAAGTCGGTTGCATTTTTTTAACGGGGCAGACCTGGAAACAAGCCTCCGCTCCATCAGAGTAAACATCACAGCTCTAAAAATGATCTTCACCCATGTGTGTCACATGTCACATGATCAGGAAGCAGAAAATCCATGAATTGGGAGATCGTTTTGGGACGCTGCTGTGACAAAAGTGAGGCACAAACCAGAAAAACTTCTGCTGCTCACACTTTGACAACGGATTGTAAAAGAGTGGAAAAAGCTAGAAACAACTTGATTCTTCGTGATGTAAGAAGTCATTCTACTCTTTCGTTCAGTAGTTTGGTGTTTAAGTCATCATAGAGCACAATGTTCTGGGACTCCTCACAAAACGGTAAAAACACTCAAAAGCAATGGCAGAATTTTTGTGTTCACACAAACTAATTTCAGTCAAGGAAATGATCATTAATGATATTTAGTTTCATAAAGGGATTGCAGAGTTGGGTTATGAGAAAAAAAAACCTCTCAGATCTGCAGGATGTGGAACTAGCATCATTTCATTATTATAAAACGTGTTTTCTTCAAACTCCTCCAGCTAACGACATAAAGGTGTTTCTGTAAATCTATTTAAAATTTTAAATGGCCATTGTTTAAACAGGTAATAATACTTACAAATAAATCTCTACTTTGTCTCTACTCCTCTCTGGAGTCACCACGGCAACGGGCTCTCTGTGTCCACAAAAACACCCTCATGTGGACATTTATCAAACCTTTCTGGATGAGGCAGCAGATCTGTTTCAGGGATCAGGAGAATCAGAAAGAAACGAACTGCATCAGTGTTTTGTCCTACATGGCTGAAAGGTGTTCCAGGTGACTCGTGCTGACGTCAGCTGACCTGTCCTCGGGTCTCTTGATGGTTCTTGCTGGGCCCTGAGACTGGATCCCACCCGATAGCCTTTTGGGAAAGTTGGAAGATGAACATGTTCTTCCTGATTAGACTTTGGTGGCTTCAGCTTTAATGTCAGTTACTTTTGTTCAGAGAAGACAAGAGTCTTTGTTGTTTATAATTTAAGTCGGAGTCAGCTGATTGTTTTGTAGAGCAGCAGCAGCAGCTCTCCATGGAGGGTGGACATGGTTCTGAAAGCAGAAAGTTGGTTCCTGGAGGAGATGAGATACTTTTCATTTGAAGCAACCATCATTCTGTGGATTGTCTTTAACATTTTACAGACTAAATAAAACGATGATGATGATGATGATCCACAAGCTGATAGGTAAAATAAAGACAGATGATATTAAAAGCTCCATCTTTATTGAGTTTAGGGTCCATTCAATTCAGGTCAGCTAAAACAGCTGAATGTGGAACCAGCAGGTTCAAAACAAGCCAGAAAAACACAAAACATGATTTTAGTTCATCATCCTATCCTATGACAGCATCACAAGGCACAACCTTTAAAAACTTTAAATCGGCTTTTATTAGTCAGAAATGTGACTGATCCTGTCTTATCTGTTTGTACTCATCATTATTCAGCTTGTCGGAACAGAAACTGAACTGTTCACTCTGGTTGGGACTTCCTGTTGTCTGACATGTCATGGTGATGTAATAGTCTCCAGCCCCGCCCACCTGTTCTGATTGGTTCGTAGCTCTCTGCCATTGGGGGAATACTGATCCGTTGAGTCACTGATAAATAAATAGATTCCGAGGCCTGGACTTGGGTCGACATTAGACATGACATGAAATCTGGCTTCTTGCAGCCATTCTGATGCATCCCATAATTCATCACTGCTGCAGACTGATGCAGCAGGTTTAACCTCTTTAAGATTCAGGTAGTCATGACTCAGCAGACACAACTGGATAATAAATCTGAGTCACACGTGAGAATCATCAGACTGACAGAGCATGATCAGCCGACTCAGGGCCAGATATTTAAACAAGGGCTGCATTCCACTTCTTCTGATGCACATGCTGGCTATCAGGCTGTCCATCATATACACACAAGCAGAACTTTTACTAAATGGAATGTGGCATTGGTTAGTACATCAGAGTCTTTTTACAATTTTACCACTAATGGACTTGGTAGTGCAGATCTGGCTGTGAAAGCAGTTCTTTAGCCACCAGAGAGGCCCAGACTTCCTTCTCCCCAGCCACTTGGGCCAGCTTCTCCATGGGAATCCTACGGCGTTCCCTGACCAGCCGAGAAACACAGTCCCTCCATCGTGTCCTGGGTCTTGCTTTAGGCCTCCTCTTGGTTGGACGTGCCCTGAAAACCTCATCAGGAGGCATCCTAACCAGAAAACCTTCAGAGTGAACTTGTGTCAAGCAGGGTACAGATTGGTGTTCTTTGGTGTGTACAGCGTTGATAATGGGCACAAGTGTGTGTGTGTGTGAGAGTGGGGTGCCTGGTGTGAATTTTCCCACAGTTCCCAGTGTGTTTAGTAAATGCTGCTGTGGTCCAGATGTGGCTTTTCCTCTCAGCTGGGTGTCCTAAAATGGAAGCAGCAGCTCAGACTGAAGCTGTCTCCTGGGAGTCCTGGGAGCAGATCTGAATGGGATTTGTCCCTGTTTGTTTGTTTGTTTGTTTATTAACGTTTTTGACTTTTATTCAACTCTTTGTTTTCGTCAGCAGGTCTGAAAATGAGTTGACTCTAACCTCAGATACAAATGTGACAAATCACACAGTAAATTTTCTGTATTTTGATTAGTTTATGTTGCATAAATTGAGCCCATCCTTCCTGTTTCTGTATTGTTTCAGTGATCTGAGGCACACTTTTATCCTCAGAGCTGGTATGAAGTCAAACATAAATTTTCTCTGCTGCGTAAAACTTGATCATGCCTCCTGTTTTGGACACTCGGTCCTGGTTTGTGTCCCCTGGCTTGAGGGAAAAATTTTGTTCTTCAGCTGATTAAAGCTCTAACAGGTTCTCCAGCTCCTCTCACATGAAGAAACTCTACCTTCTGCTTGCAAAACTAATGCTGCAGCTGTGTTGAGATTAGGGTTGTCACGATACTACAATTTCAAACTCGATTCGATACTGGAAGAAAAAACTCGATACTCGATTTCGATACTATTTAAAAACACCAATTTATTGAACAAGTTTATTCAAAAAATAACATTCCTCAATTTATATTGCAAAAATTAAATGTTAAGAATTAAGTGTATGAAGTGCTTAAACCTTCCAATTATCAGCATTTTTTAAAAAGTGCATACAAAAACTGGCGAAAGTTAACACTTTAAATCATGAATTGTCTCACTATATATACACTATTTGCAGAGTGATGTTTTGCTGCTTAAACTCTGTTTAAGGTGCATTTTTGTCATAAGATGTAATGCCATTTGTTTTATTCTGTACTTTTGAACAACTCTGTTGGTCAATAAAGGGAGAAAACGAATTTCTCCACGGTAGGACAAAGGTAAATCTACCGGTAATCTTAATAAAAACAGATTGGCGCACGGCAGTGACGTCATTAAAAGCGCCGGTTGGATTAGCCGCGGCTAGTCTGTTTCGCCTAGAAATCCCAGACTCGCTCCAAACGAACAGGGGAAGCATGTTAATGACTCCTAACAAAACCTTTCGACATTGAGATGTTTTGGTGCAGATAATGTCTTATTTCAAGGCTGCACCATGGGTGCCCGTCCGCACCCGTTATATGGATATACACTGATGGCGATTCACCAATGGATCTAAATACCCCGGGGAATCCAAGTAGCACCAAAGTTGTCAGCGTGAGTAAACAAACATACTGCACTCTAGAAATTAAGTCCGGGTTGCAATAAACGGGAGTTTTCCTTTAAGCATATAAGCGTGAATATACAACTACGTGTCTGACTTGGTATGCTAATTAAGTTGGGCTGTGAAGCGCCTCCCAAATTTGCTGTTGCCATTGTTAACAAAACTTGGATCAGAGACAACTCGCGTGAGAAATTGCAATGTAGCCATGCGGCGTCTTCTTCTTCTGTTTGTCTGGGAGGCGGAGGCTGCTTTACGGCATCTGGCTGTCGTGCGTGTCGGTGTACTTGAAGAAGGCTGTGTATATGTGAGACTCCATAATATCGATACCACAGGGATGCAATATCTAATTTAGATACCACTTTTTATATTTAGGTATCGATTTTTTGACACTAGTTGAGATCAGCTGATGCATTTCTAACTAATAGTTTTTCTTCTGTGGTATAAATATTATCTTCCGTGGGTTGCATTATGCCTAGGATCTCTTTCCAGGAAGTTGACTTCTACAGGTCAGAGTAGAGCTTCAGGAGAAGGTAGTGCCATGTTAGAGCTGTTCTGGTGGTCCCATCTGCTTGATGATGAGGTGTAGACTTTAGTTTGTGTCTGTATGTGACAATCATGCACATGGGCACTAGAGCTGCACAATATATCAAAAAATTATCGTCATCGTGATAACAGGACATGCGATAGGCCCATCGCAAAGCACGTCAAAAACGGCAATAAATGTTTGGTTCAAACATTTCCATCCGTGTCATACATCAACTTTTTGTAAACCAGCTCTGTTTTTTACGCGGAAGTATTATTTTACCAATCAAATGTAGCCCTTCTGATATGCGGCCAATCAGATGGGTCCGTTCACGTAATACGCCCGCCCCCTACGTATAGCCTTACCCCAAAATTCCACTATCTCTGCTCCGCCCCGCTTTCCGCTTCCGCTCGCTTCCCTTGTTCGTCATGCTGGCTCAGATTAACGAGCGCACTTTGTGCTGAGGTTTCTGGAATCAGCGCTGCTTTCAAACGTGAACGTGAGTCCGCTCGGTGTCGTTAAGCAGCTGATAGTAACCGGGCTGACTTCGACACGTGCCGGTGAACCAACCCACCTACCTCCATGTCGCTAGTGTTCCACCGG
>SSNQ01034486.1:78334-94283 GCA_006942095.1 Nothobranchius kuhntae | reverse complement strand
GTGGTGATGTTAGCCCCAGGCTCCGGTTAGCTTCCAGCTAAAAGGCTACAGCACTCTCCTCCCAGTCCCACCCTGCTAAAGAGGGCCTGGAAAAGTTCCCCCACACATCAGTGATTTTTCATTTATGAGCTTTTATAACCTTGTTAATCAGGATAGTTGATTTGCTGCTGCACATAAACTGTCAGTCAGAAGCTCTGCTAGCCGGTTATCTTAAGAGGAGCTAGTTCAATTTGTTAGCTTGTTATCAGAATCATAGTTGCAGTTTCATCATCTGAGCTGCTTTTTAAGATCTAGGCAAACTTGTTCAATTTGGGGTTAAAACCAAACGTTTTCACATATTTTCCATGTAGTTTTTTTTTTGCCAGTTCCTCTTCTGAAAGGTAGACAATTGTTTTTCTCTTTCCCTCAGAAAATCTTAGGCCTAGTCCACACGTAGCTGGGGTTTTTTAAAAACGAATACCCGCCCCTCCAAAAACTTGCATCCACACCACCTCGTTTAAAAAAACTGTCCACACGTACCTGGATAAATACGTTGTTAAGGACATGCCAGACCTGTAGGTGGCAGTACTTTCCCCGTTCTTAACCTCGTCCTTCGTCTGTGGTCTTCCGCAATGAGCAGTAATTCCGCTTGCAAAAACAAACAAGCAAAAAGCGCTTGGACAATTGATAAAGTGAGCACAGCTCTGAGGGCGTCCATGCTGTCGGCTAGTGTAAACACAGGTCGCACACGTGATGTCAGCATTTTTCTGTCGCGGAAAGTGACGTTGCGGACCTTAAAACTCCGGTTTTGTCTGTCCACACGCAGACACTTAAAACGGAGAAAACACAGATCTTCACTTTGGCCGGAGTTTTTAAAAAGATCCGTTTTTGTGTGAAAAAACTCCGTTTTCGTGTGGATGACAGGCCAAAACATAGGAAAATATCTACGTTTTGGCAGATCCCCGGCTACGTGTGGACAGGGCCTTAATATTCTCCTAGTTTGGCCCAGCACAGATCACTTCCCAATAGCAGCAACAGCCTTATATCATAACCACATAAGTGGAGAAAATGTTCAGTAGCAATGAGAGAATTTGCTGTTGCATTTAAGTGATGTTAACTATTATTTAACATTTTAACTTATTTTCAGATTTTTTTTATTTGATCAAAAAACCCTGGTAAGGGATTTTTTTCTGTATTTGGAGCATCAGAAAAAGTTTTATGGTGGAGGTGATGTTTTAAAGTCACTGAGAAACTGCATGCATGCAGTTTGTTGTTTTGCTGCTAATACAGTAGCAGGTGCAGCTGCATATTTTTGCAATAAAAATGTTATGTTGTAATGGAATTCATGCATTAGTTTTTGTTTGCTTTGAACCCAGAGCAGATGTCACACGCCAGACGACATCAGCACTGCAAACTTTAGTATTTGTTCATTTATCGCGAGTAATATCGATATCGCAATATTAAGCACTGTTATCGAATATCACAGGTTTTCCTAATATCGTGCAGCCCTAATGGGCACCCTCCTCTGTTGTGTGTTTATATGTCAGCTCTGTGCTCATGTCATGACTTGTTCTTTATTAGAATTCCTGAGCTGAGGAAAAAATCTGGCACTAAGTGTGAGGCATGTACAGGGAGGGAGGACTCTAAAGATCATCGTAGTAAATTGGAAAACTTTCATTGTTTACAGACGAAACTCTCCAGACTGCATGCAAGCAAACCAGGGAACAAGTAGCTGTTCATGAAGAGAAACCTGAGAGGCCACATGACTCCATTTACTCCTACAGCAAATCTAATTTATGCAACGTTTTCTCCCACAGAGAGACGAACAATCAACTTCCTGCGTCACCAAGGTTAAAAAGCATTTATGGAATAAAGTCAGAGGTCAAAGGTTACATCAGACAAGTTTTGTTCATATTAGCAAATCGTACAGAAAATAGAATATTGTCTTAATATTGAAATGGTTCGTGTGGTGTGTGTGTGTGTGTGTGTGTGTGTGTGTGTGTGTGTGTGTGTGTGTGTGTGTGTGTGTGTGTGTGTGTGTGTGTGTGTGTGTGTGTGTGTGTGTGTGTGTGTGTGTGTGTGTGTGTGTGTGTGTAAGGGAAATTGAGGGGTTCTTACATTTTATTTAATGAACCATAAGGCGTGGGATTCCATAGGAAATATGAAATCCGCCTCATGGATCGGGGGTTATTTAAACCAGAATATCGGGTCTTTTTTAATGCAGAGATTATGTAACCATTATGTATTCACTCAGAGACAACAGAATAGAGAGAGTCAAGTTTAAAAGTTAAGAAATTTTATTACTGACAAATTAAACTAGACTTATTTAAGAACTAAGTGTATAGTGCGACTAAAAATGGATGAGACGGTGAATGGATGACATGTCATGTAAATCAGAACCCGCAAATCTGAAGAAGCGATTAGTTCTGACAGGAACTGAAGATGTTGGTTTGGAATAAGCTTGGGTTAGTTTCAGAACCGCATGAGACACCATTAAGCCGCGCCTACCTGCCTGGTGGAAGTCCTCTGTGAGATCAAGAATGCCGAGGTCCACCCGGACCCTCTCTGGACACCGAGCTGGTAGAAGAGCTGCGGTTCCGACCAGACCCGTCTCGAGATACTGCCGGCACACGACTCTTTTCTTGGCGTCTGTTCAGACCCAGTCTGGGTCAGTGGAGCTTTTATTCTGAAAGGAGATGTTGTCGTTGCTTGTTATAGCGACTGGATTTTCTCTCAGCTTGTCGAGGTTCTTTCGGTTGAAGAGTTAAAGTTCAGGATTGGCCACTTCGTCACTTTCTCTGGAATGCTTTGAACTGCGTTAGAGCTGACGCGGCATCTGTTTTATACCTCGGATGTTATGGTCTATTGTCGAATGAGAATTACCAATCACCGTCAGAAGCACGCCTTCGTCAGATCTGTAAATTCTGATTGGATCAGTTAAAGAATGCGTTATGTCTTTTTAACACTACGTGAAATGAGTCCTGTTGGAGCATTTAAGGTTACATTACTTCATTTCTAAGATCATAATAAAATAATTAATATTTTTATTTCACAGGTCGGTCACATCTTATTATATTGACCAACACTTTGATGGATTAGCTTTATTAAAATAGAGTTCTTTGATTAATTAAAAGAAAAGAGTTAATTCTTCTTTCTTCTGTCTTCATGCTGGAACGTAAACAGTTTAGAATGAATGTATGACCTTGAGGCTGTTTCAGACACACTGACACTGTGTCAAAAGGAAACAGCTGTTAGGGTAGAAATGGCTCCTTCATCACATTACATATGTGTGTATGTGTGTGTGTGTATACCGTAATAAGCCGCACCGGGCTAAAAGCCGCAGATATCTACTGAATTGAAAACGTAGTTTAACTGAACGTAACTGAACTGATCAGTATCAAACAAAACCGAAAAGTTATTGATTAGTTTATTCATCGTCCTCCTGTGCACTGAAACCACTGAAGTCATTATCTTCTTCAGTGTCTGTGTTGAACAGCCTCAGAAGAGCTTCGTCACATACCTTTTCTTTGGCGATGTCAGTGTCGCTCTCTGTGTTGCTGTCATCATCCCGGGGTGAAGCTGGGAAAACAAGCAGAGCCTCTTTACTGTGGAAAAAAAATCCTTCTGGGTGCTTTCCGTAGCACTCCTTTAACCATTCCTTCATTAGACTTTCCAGCATCCATCCTTTCTGGTTGACTAAAGCTGCACCTCATTATAAGCCGCATGGTTCAAAGTGTGGGAAAAAGTAGTGGCTTATAGTCTGGAAAATACGGCATATATTGTGTGCGTGTGTGTGTGTGTGTGTGTGTGCGTGTGTGTGTGTGTGTGTATATATATATATATATATAATTAATAAAATTAATTAATAAAATAAATACTCACTCTGCCACCACCTGGATTAACCAAGGAAATAGGTAAAAGCCTCCTATTGGATAATTACTGCATGGGTGATTATCTTTCAGCTGGCAACAAGTTATTTAACCCTAACTGGTGCAATGAGTTGCTTCTCATTTCTTAAACAACCATGTGGAAAGACTTCTCTGGTGGTCGTGGAAAAGATGTTAGTCTGTTTGAGAAGGGTCAGGTCATTGGCATTAAGCAGAGAAAACATCTAAGGAGGTTGCAGAAACGACTAAAACTGGGTTAAGAACTGTCCAACGCATTATTAAAAACTGGCCTGATGAGTCCAGATGGACCCTGTTCCAGAGTGATGGTGCATCAGGGTAAGAAGAGAGGCAGATGAAGTGATGCACCCATCATGCCTAGTGCCTACTGTACAAGCCTGTGGGGGCAGTGCTATGATCTGGGGTTGCTGCAGTTGGTCAGGTCTAGGTTCAGCAACAGGATGTGTTCCAAGAAGGAGGTCAGCTGACTACCTGAATATACTGAATTCCAGGTAATTCCATCTGCCCTGAAGCCACGGGCGTATTCCAATCCAATGCCAGGATTTATCAGGCTCAGATAGTGAAAGAGTGGTTCAGAGAGCATGAGACATTATTTTCACACATGGATTGGCCACCACGGGGTCCAGACCTTAACCCTATTGAGAATCTTTGGGATGTGCTGGAGAAGGCTTTGTGCAGCGGTCAGACTCTACCATCATCAATGCAAGATCTTGGTGAAAAATTAATGCAACACTGGATGGAAATAAATCTTGTGACATTGCAGAAGCTTATCTGAACAATGCTACAGTGAATGTCTGCCGTAATCCAAGCTAAAGGCGGTCCAGTGAAAAATTACAGTGCCTTAATTTTTTCTGGGTAGTGTTTTATTTAAAAAAAAATTAGGCTGGGCATTGTAGCTTACAGTTAAAATTTTGACTCATTTTAATTTAGGTTTTTTATTCTTTTGACAAAAACTATTTTTAAAAACAGTCTAATTTGCTTTAATTATAGTCTCATTTTATTCGACTAAAATATAAATATATTTCTTTTGATGTAATAATTTCTAACTTCTGTAAAGGAAGTGTTAACTACACCTACTTTAAACTGTAAAGAAATATGAAAAAGTCTCATTTCACACTTTGGATAAATAAAATTCTACATTTATAATTATTTAATAACAATTATTGGAAAATCCCTAAATGAACACTTTGAAATTGTGTTTCTCAATATTATTAAAGTAAACAAATGTCTATAATGTTCAGTAATATTTATAAACATGACAGGAAATTACATCACACCATCAAAACATTAACATGTGTTACTCTAATAATGCTAAAGATGAGAACTGTTTCAGATGTACGTATTTATTAAGTTTCCATGCACTTATTTACTAAGGTGGGCCTACTGAGTGTTTGTTTATTTATTTTTCTCAAAAACACCGCTAGAACACCAACACTGTTCCTCTGTAGCAGAGTTCCTCACTCTCCAAACCCACCTATAGTCAACGCAGTGAGCAACAATGCCCGGTTTTTTGTGCAGCCTACAGTTGCAACAACGGGCATACTATTGAAAACCGATCACATCGGATTACTAGTGACTTTTCTAGCCTACCTGTTGGGATTTTATATTTTACTTAATTTTATTTTTTATTATATTTATATTTTAAAGGGACTTTACGGAGTTTTGAATTTTTATGCTCGCGATTGCCCCCTCAGGCCAAAAGCGTAACAGCAGCTTCAATAGTAGGCTCGTGCACGAGGCGCGCATGCTGTACGTGCACACTCTTTAACGAAAATAACAGCTGAGACAGTCAGCTCCGTGTGTGTGTGGGTGGGGGAGACAGGAGAACGCGCAGCTAATTAATTAAATAATTTGGTTCTGTACCTTTCTCTTCAGCGCAGCCGACAAAGGTTTAAGATGGGTCAGTCCTCCTTCATGCTCTTGAAAAATTGTTCCAAAATGAAAGTTGAACCCACATCTTTATCTGTGAATTCAATGCCGTTCGGCGAGTCTCAAATAAAAATTTGGGCATCTTACTGTAAAAAAAAATATACCATTAATGTAAAAAAGAAACTCTAAATAAAGTATGTTGACATCCAGAATCGAACCTGGGTTTTCTGCACGAAAGTCTGACGTCTTACCAGGCGAGCTAACGCGCCATTTAAGAACAGTTCGGAGGGCTATGCCTGAGCGTGAACGCGCTTGAAGCAGCCTGCTCGACCCGAGCAACTGTCTTTTCCTGTGATTTTACAGAAAAATGGGCAATCACGGTAAAAATGCCAGGCCATTGCAGGAGAATGTATGAAGAAGAAATTTATTATTTCTATACATGTTTTGGCTGTCACACTTCCATAATGCCCCTTTAAGACAATTAACCCACCTTGTCTGCTGGTGGTGGTCGGAGGGGCTGGTGGCGCCAGTGTTCGGCAGGCCTCGTCTTTCAGTGCGCCCCAGGACGGCTGTGGCTACATCTTAGCTCACCTCCACTGGCGCGTGAATGGGTGAGTGACCGTGTTGTGAAGCGCTTTGGAGGGTAAGAAGGCGCTATACAAATACAGGCCATTTACATTTAACTATCATGCTAAACCATATGTCTGATTTTATTAAAGAGGCAATGAAAGGTTTTTACCGTTAATCTCTGGAAATGTCCATCGATACATTGTTGAAAATGAATAACATGATGTCCAGTTGTTGAAAAGTATTGGCAGCTTTGTAACATAACTATAAAAGTACATAGGGCGTAGGTCTAGCATCTTTTGGGGATGCCATATTAGACGTCATTTCCTAATGGCCGGTTCAGGGTGCTGCGCCCGTCGATGATGTCACACTATTCATTCCAGATTTATTTATATAGCACAACTATCAACAGCCTCCGCAGTCTGCATACTTTCCATGACTGCATGGTAACGCAAACACTTCCGGTGGATTAATTTCCTGTCGGCAGACTGGGCATCAAAACAAGGAATCGAAATAAAAAAAATTTGAACAATTTTGGGAAAAACTGATAATTAGTCCCAGTTCCAATCGATGCTCGATGCACAACCCTAGTCCTGACTGAGAGATGGGTACACCTGTCTGATGTCCGAACTGAGTTTGTAGGTGGATCAGGAGGAGGAGAATGCAGCAGTTCACAAGTTGCTTAGGCCCCACCCCGTGTGTGCTGGGGCCCTGCTTTGTTTGGAGAGCTTCAGTCACACCAGTAGTTCTGACGGGGCTCGGTGAAGCAACACCCTCTGCTATAAATACACGAACCCCAGCTGAGGATCAGCTGGTGGCATCTGAGCCTCTGATCCTGGACCAGGAGCAGATCCACTCAGATCTGCTGACAGTTGGAACCTGAGCTACAGGAGTCCATTTCTGCTGGTTTTTTATCCAGCCAAGCCTTTTCTCTGGTTTTGGAGGTTTTTGATTTCTCAGAGTTCTGTCTTGGATGTGAGGGGGGGAGGTAATCTGACACGGCCTTGTGTCTTTAGGACTCCGCTGCTATGGGAGACTTCTGGGGGGGCATTGCCAGTGAGAGGGTGGCTAGAGGGATCTCTCTGGTAGGTGTCTGCTGGTTTTGACTTTCTGTGTTTTGTAAGAGTTTATGTAGTTTGTGTTTTTACCCTGTAGCGACTCACTAGAGTTTTAGGCAGGAAGTGACCAAAACGTAAGACTTCATGTTGCATTTGAGGAAATGAGAATTACTCCAGTGACAGTCTTATGTTCAGAGAGAAGCAAACATCCTGCTAATGCAAATGTATCAAATGTCAGCACTAAATGTGTTATTAAGGGTTAAGGCTATTGTCCTTAAAATATTGGTGCAGAATAATTTTCTTTGATTTATTAGTTTTTATTGGCATGTCAGATGGGCCTGTCAATCATTTAATTAGATGATTTTATTTGTTTTAATGTTTGGTTCTTGAGTCTTTTTACATCCTGTTTATAACTGTGTCCTTTAGCTCTGTTCCTAACCGGCTTCTCATGTTCTGGTTTTATGATCTGGTCTGGTAGAGCCCAAACACGTCGGACTAAACACCGCAGAGCGTTTCTGCCTTCAGCTCCCCAGACAGCTGGCAGGTTTCTGCTGTCAGACCTTCAAATTAAAGGGAAAGATTTATGAAGTCATCAACATGGTGATGGGGGACTAAAACATTTGACTCGGGTGTGATGGAGCAGGAAACGTGTAAAATCTGCAGGGCGGCGTCCCTCAGGGACTAGAGCGGGTTTAGCCAGGCAGTAAAAAACAAAACACTTACAGGCGTGTGACCTGTAGAAGACCATAGAAACACACACACACACGCAGTATTTAGTGTCCTGAGCCTCTTCAGACCAAACACAGAAAACTTGGACAATCAGAAGTTTTAGCCTCTAAAACCTTTAAATGAACTTTGTATTTAATTTCAGTGACTTTTTTCCTGCTTTTCTATCAAACTAAAGCATCAGATTTAAAGATTTTCTCCCCTTTAGTCGAGCGTTGTGCCAACAGAACCGGCCTCTGGGTCAGACCCGATCAGGTCTGCATAGAACAGGAACTCACAACAGCCAGATAGTTTATTAATGATTCTGGAGTTCTGGATCTGGTGGCCCGTGCTGCTCAGGCTGAAGGGCAAGTCCTAACATCTTAACAGGTGTTTGATACTGATGTGATTGTAGACCTGAGTGATCTAAACTGGGCCTGGAGGTTTTTCTATAGAACTGGAGCTAAATAAATGTTTCTGAGGAAACTAGCTGATAAAGTTCATTATTGAGTTGAAATTTGAATGAAATGTCAGAACTTCCTGTTTTCTGACGCATTTTTGTTAATGAGTTAGAATACTGACGGACAAAGCTGAAGAAGAAGCGCTGACTGTTGGGATCTGCTGTCTGTTTTTAATGTGTCATCATTTAAAGTTGTGTGTTGGATGAAGTTAATGCTCACTCCAGCTGATGCATCATGGGACAGAGACATCACCGCGACACAGACGAGGTCATTCACTCAGGACCAGGCTGTGGAGCCGGTTCTGTTATTGGGTTTGGTGGACAATGGAGTGGAAGCGCAGCTCCAGGCTGTGAGTAAGAAACTCCTCAGGTAACAGCGGCGTTTAATACCCTGACCAGCAGGATGAATCCATCACTCTGTTCTGACATCACTTCCTGTCAGGGTGAAGGTCGTGTGAGGGTGAGGAAGGAACAGTCGACTGAGGATTTATGATTTGATGAGATTTTATTTGAGTAGCTTCAGATCAGAGTTGTTGTTCAGGAGGAGATTGGGCTGGTTGTTCCTTATCGAGTGCCGGAATGAGTCTGCTGCGAGACGTAAACAAACAACTGTGTTGAGTCAGGATTTGGATCTGATTCATGTGAAACCAGAACCGTCAATCGTCAGGTCAGATTCCTATGACCTTTGACCTTAATGTTAGGGATGCTCTGTTAAATCATGATTATTTACCACCGTTGGTCCCTGAGCTGTCTCTTCAGACACAAACACAGGAAATGCTGCGGTTCATCGCGTCAAAATAAGAGCCTCAAGTGTCCCACAGCACAAGACGGTTTATTCTGACCTGAGATCAGTCACTAGATTTTATCCTGATGTAGTATGAGAGTTCACAAAGACTAACCTCATACACCAGAAATGGTTGTTTTGACTTAAGTGTTGAAGACGACCATGCACCTTTTAACAAAGTGATGTTCTGGAACAGATTGTTTCCTCAGCCGTGATGTTCGGGTGGGAGGAACTTCATTCATGTGGGGAGAATCCAAGCCGATTCTGGGAGTTGTTTCCTGATTCTGGATGTCATGACAACATCCATTAGGCATATGATCTCTGAGCAATGAATTATGTGAAGCCTCAACACACACTGGAACACATGTCCAGGTGTTTGGTTCCGGCTTGAGTGAGAAGATCAGCAGCTCATAAATATTAACTCTGAAGATCTTGTTTAACAGTTGAATAATTTTTTGGTCACTTATTAATCTTTAATCATGTGAAATGGAAAACTTCCTGTCAGTCAAAACTCAGATGTCTGCAGATCGTTGGATGGATTTCTGTTTGGTAACCTGCTGAGCAAGTTCTAGTCCCCCGTCAGCGCTTCAGAGGTCAAAGGTCTCCACCTTCAGCAGATCAGCTCAAACTCCAAATGTCAGGAACAAGTTTGGAGTCAGCTAGAAAAACGTCATCATTTGTTTATTTGCAGCTGCTTTCTGGAATTTTCTCATGTTTAAAGGTTAAAGAAGAGATTTGGATGTTCGACGATTTGCACGATTTTAACCACTCCACTTGTGTCACACACTCCATCCATGTGTGTGTGTGTGTGTGTGTGCATGCGTGTTTATGTCATTTAGCCGTTAGCTTTGACTGGAGCTCATCACTACTGACTGAGCAGCACCAAACCATGACACAACCTCCTCTGTGTTTTACTGATGCAGGTAGATACTTGAACGTCTTGCTCCTCCTCAAACACCACCGGCATCCAAAACCAGAGATACGAGATTTTAAATAATGTGGCAAGGTGGATAAATGAGGGCCCGGGCGGGATTCGATCCCCAGACTCCCGGGTGAGAGTCATGTGCGCTAACCAGTCAGCCAAAGGGACATCCCCTTGGCCAAGTAGCCAGGGCGCATGATCAGTCGGGACACTGTGACAGGACGCTCACACTGTCACAATAATAAATGAATAAATTACAGAGCTGAGCATCAAAGTCAGTCGTTCCTGACTGGTCCTGGATCAGGATCTGTTTGGGTTTTCGTCTTGTGTGTGTGAGGTTCTGTTGTTTAGGTTGATGGTTCTGTGTTTCAGGGGAACGATGAAGAGGCGGTGTTGGACCAGGGGAAGACCAGCGCTACCCTCCACACAAACTTTGAGAAGGAGGAGCTGGAGAGTGAGTTTACACACCATGAGTGTATCAAGCTGCTCCTACGTGTGTTTACACCTAAACAAAAAAGTATCAGAACCGCCTTGGCCCATATTTACACTCCTGTCTGTGACTGCTCAGAGTTCAGGCACGCAGACCTGTTACTGACTCCATCCAGAAGCTTTGTCGCTTTAACAGAACGCTGAAGAACCCAAATTAGTGCAAAGCTGAAACTCGATGACATGAATGCACCAAAGTCTGATTTCTTTGTTTCCCCCTGCTGGTTGCTAAACCAACAGCTTCAAATCTCTTTATCATTGGAACGGCAGAAATCCTCCTTTTCCTGAGCCGGCTCGGCTCATTTCTGTCAGATATTCAGTTTGTTTCCAGGAATCAGGAACAAGCTCGCCTTTATTTAAGGGTTTGAACTTTATTTTTTTACACTTTGTTGCTCCTGTTTAACATTTTGTTTTTGTGTCTGATTCATATCTGAAAGAATCAGTTGGTTGAATATTTCAAGAATCTGCAGCAGTTTCAGATCAAAAAACATCTCTATTTAATTTCACCTTCATTTTTTACTAGTGAGCGTTTGTAACGGATTTCCATGTCTGCTAGGCCACAGAGCCGTCTACATCGGTGTTCACGTCCCTCTGGGCCGTCAGAGCCGGAGAAGGCACCGTCACAGAGGACACCGACACCACCGCAAACGACGGGACCGCTTAGACCGAGACGACGGACGAGAGTCCCCCACGTACGGTTGGTATCTGATGAATCTCTATTCCGATGAGAAGACAGGACGGAAAGATGACTGATGTGTCCTCCTGTCTGCAGACACGCCGTCTCAGAGGGTCCACTTCATCCTTGGTACTGAGGACGATGATGAGGAGCATATTCCACATGACCTGTTCACCGAGCTGGACGAGCTCGCCTTCAGAGACGGAGACTATCAGGAGTGGAAGGAGACAGCCAGGTGTGACCAGAACTCCTGACCCAGACTACAACCTCAGACCCATTGTTTAGAGGTGTGAGAGTTGGAGGGAGTCTCATGTTTTTGTTCCTGATTCCAGGTGGCTGAAGTTTGAGGAGGATGTGGAGGACGGTGGTGAGCGCTGGAGCAAACCTTACGTCGCCACGCTGTCTCTGCACAGCTTGTTTGAGCTGCGGTCCTGCATTCTAAACGGCACCGTGCTGCTGGACATGAGAGCTAACGGCATTGAGGAAATCGCAGGTCCGATTCCCATCAGCTGACGGCTCAGTGACTGCTTGATCCACTGGTTCTGTCCCGAGCTTGATGTAGCTTCTCATTGCTTCCTGACCTTTGTTCTTTGACCCTTCTCCCACAGACATGGTAATTGACAGCCTACTGGCTTCGGGCCAGCTGGAGGAGGGGCTTGAGGACAAGGTGAGAGAAGCCATGTTGAGGCGTCACCACCATCAGAACGAGAAGAAGCTGAGTAATCGCATCCCTCTGGTCCGATCCTTTGCTGACATAGGCAAGAAACACTCCGACTCGCTTTTACTGGAACGGAACGGTGAGAGGCCGGTCGCTCACGTCATTCTGAGTCTCTCTTCATTACTGTCCCAGTGTCCAGTTAGGAGAGACGCTGAGGACTGCTGGCTTCAACTGAGACAAATCTGCTGCTCCTCCTCTACTTTCTGTGTTTTTATCAGAGTTCTGCTTTTAATTGAAGACGTTCAAACAAAACCTGCTTTTATGTGAAGCAGCTAGAGAAAGCAGCTCTGATAATTTACCCAGAATCCTTTTCACGTTGACTCCTCTCAGATTAAACATGATCTGCCTAAAACTTAATCAGAAAATCTTTTAATCTGCAGCTTTATGATTCCGTATGAAAACATGATGGTTTATCATGCAGAAGTTTGAGGTTAAATAAGAAACATTGATTTTCTTATTCAGGCTCATTTAAAAGCAGTTTAAACACTTTAGTTCAACGATGTTTTTCTGATATTAATAATGATCATTTGTTGAAGTGACTTAAGATTGATTATACTTTGTTTTCAGCATTTCAACAAATCACTCATCTAGTTTGGTTCCTGTTATGTTCAGTCTTACTGGATCTGTGTCAAACTCATTTATTCCGTCTGGTTTCATTTCTTCTTTCCCTTCTGGGGAATCTCCTCCCTTCATTCAGTCCTGGCTGATCCGGTCTAGTGGGAGGGCTGAATGATGGAAAATCATTTTGGTCTGATTTCTTTGAGTTTTGGGTTTCTGTCGCCTGTTGCCAGGTAGATTTCAGAGTGACGAAGCGATGGGTCTCTGATTGCTGTGTTGAATGCTGGAGTGTCTGTGAACACGTGTGACCACTGACGTCCAGCTGCTCGTTTGCTTTATTAACTGAATGATGTTTAATATTAGTTGGGCGCATGTTGAGCTCAGCTGTGTTCTGGTCCGTTTGGGTTAACCGACCAGGTGATTCTGAGTTAATAACCAGCTAACATGTTGTGACGAGTCAGCGCTTTAATGTCTGAATAAACCTGAAGTTCCGACTCAGCAGAACCTTCAACAGTTTATTTTGTTCTATTTAGTCTTTAATCAGTCAGGAAACCCAACTGAGGTTTACAACAAAACTAATCATTTAGATTGTTCAGGGAGGAATCCTTTCCTGCAGGTCTGATCTGGTGGAAAATAATCGTTCGGGCTCATTAAAGTTTTGTTTTAGCTTCTCTAATCTCTACATATGTTTTATTTTGGCTCATCTGATGAAAATCCACAACAGAAGATGTTTGATCATAAAAGTGAATTGTCTGTTGGACCTCAGCCTCCCAGCAGGAACCTTCACCTACTGTCTGAAGTACAAGTTCAGGTTTGAACTGCTGATACGGACTCCACTTGGTCTCCAAGCTCCTTGTCTTGCTTTGCTGTGACAGCATGAAGCTTCTTTAGATGTTCTGCTGCTTGATCCGTTTATTGATCTCCTTCAGCTTCTCTTCTTCTCCTCTTTAGGGGAGGGCATATCCTCCTCTCGGCTCTCGCTCCTCCGTCGCTCCTCTCTGGCTTTGTTCGAAACCTCCACTCCTCCTCCCTCGCCCAGTCTCTCTGCCCTGTTTGGACGCCTCCTCCCTAGCTCCACCCCCCTGGATCAGGCCTCTCCTACGTTGTACCATCAAGGCCGCCACCTGTCGGAGCCCTGCCCACCTGGACTGTCCCCATGCTTAGGCCACGCCTCCTCAGATGGTGCTGCACGTCGCTGCTCTGCTCCTGAGAAGCTGTTGTGGGGAGAAGGGATTCCTGAGGTGGTGCTGTATCCTCCTGAGGAAGAGGAGGAGGAGGAGAAGGAGGTGAAGAACGAGCTCCTCCATCAGAACCTGCAGCTCCCTGAGAGTCACACAGGCAAATAGCAGCATGTCCCCGCCTCCTGAACCAGTTCTACTAACATCAGAGAAACGAGAGGAAGTTCCGTTCTTGGTTCTGGCCTTCATCGTGGTTCTGTTCCTGGTTTGTTCTGATGCTCTGAACTCCGATCCTAGAAGGTCTTTTGTGGAGCATATTCTGACCTGTTTGGGTCCAGTTCTGTTTTAGCTGGGCCTGAACGGCTCGGTTCAGTCAGATATTCTTGGCTTTAATTGGATTTCATTCATTATTTATTGACATGTTTTAGTAGGACAAGCCCGTTGAGACGGGCTGTCCCCTTTTACCCTCCATACAACACAGTAGAAAGGGTATTTGGTAACTGAGTGAGGAAACGGCAAATAAAGCAAAACAAAAGCAACAGAAATCAAATGAATCTAGACAAACTAAAAACATTCAGTTGTTTTATATACTTTGAACTGAAACACAACAAATACGTTTTTTAAGTAATTTGTGTGATCAAAGTAAATGCATTTAAAGATAAGACAGCAACTAGTGAAACTTACACCTAGCAGTTAAGGAGAGCCAGGACAGAGTTCCTACGTAGAGATGAGTATTGACAGGAAAACGCAAAGTAAAACAACATCAACTGTTCTACACGATATCGAGAGTGTAAACAGGAAGCTGAGTGTTTTGATGGACTACATCTGTGTATTCTAATCTGCGTAGTCTAATGCTACATCTGCGTAGTCTAATGCTACATCTGCGTAGTCTAATGCTACATCTGCGTAGTCTAATGCTACATCTGCGTAGTCTAATGCTACATCTGCGTAGTCTAATGCTACACCTGCATAGTCGAATCTGCGTAGTCTAATGCTACAACTGCATAGTCGAATCTGCGTAGTCTAATGCTACAACTGCATAGTCGAATCTGCGTAGTCTAATGCTACAACTGCGTAGTCGGATCTGCGTAGTCTAATGCTACAACTGCGTAGTCTAATTTGCGTAGTCTAATGCTACACCTGCGTAGTCGAATCTGCGTAGTCTAATGCTACAACTGCGTAGTCTAATCTGCGTAGTCTAATGCTACAACTGCGTAGTCTAATCTGCGTAGTCTAATGCTACAACTGCGTAGTCGAATCTGCGTAGTCTAATGCTACAACTGCGTAGTCTAATCTGCGTAGTCTAATGCTACAACTGCGTAGTCGAATCTGCGTAGTCTAATGCTACACCTGCGTAGTCTAATCTGCGTAGTCTAATGCTACATCTCCGTAGTCTAATCTGCGTAGTCTAATGCTACACCTGCGTAGTCTAATCTGCTTAGTCTAGTGCTACATCTGCGTAGTCTAATCTGCGTAGCCTAATGCTACATCTGTGTAGTCTAATCTGCGTAGTCTAATGCTACATCTGCGTAGTCTAATCTGCACAGTTTAATGCTACATCTGCGCAGTCTAATCTGCGTAGTCTAGTGCTACATCTGCGTAGTCTAATCTGCGTAGTCTAATGCTACACCTGCGTAGTCTAATCTGCACAGTTTAATGCTACATCTGCGCAGTCTAATCTGCGTAGTCTAGTGCTACATCTGCGTAGTCTAATCTGCGTAGTCTAGTGCTACATCTGCGTAGTCTAATCTGCGTAGTCTAATGCTACATCTGTGTAGTATAGTATATTTGTGTAACTTAATACTACATCTGCATAGTCTTAAGTGGTTTAAACCCCAAATTTAGGCAAATGTAATACATCAGATAAATTTAAATGAATTAGACTAAATAGGATTTTTTTTTTTTTGTCATTGATCAGAACTCTTATTTAAACACAAATTTTACAAATTCTTTTGTACTAAAGAGGACGAAGCGTAGAACTGCACCAATTCTGGGTTTGAGGGCTGATCATTTTCTCTGATGCAGCGAATCAACGGGATAAGAAACTTTTTTTTTATTACTGGTTAACTTGACTGTTAAAACTT
>SSNQ01034486.1:50377-78190 GCA_006942095.1 Nothobranchius kuhntae | reverse complement strand
ACAGTAGAAAGGGTATTTGGTAACTGAGTGAGGAAACGGCAAATAAAGCAAAGCAAAAGCAACAGAAATCAAATGAATCTAGACAAACTAAAAACATTCAGTTGTTTTATATACTTTGAACTGAAACACAACAAATACGTTTTTTAAGTAATTTGTGTGATCAAAGTAAATGCATTTAAAGATAAGACAGCAACTAGTGAAACTTACACCTAGCAGTTAAGGAGAGCCAGGACAGAGTTCCTACGTAGAGATGAGTATTGACAGGAAAACGCAAAGTAAAACAACATCAACTGTTCTACACGATATCGAGAGTGTAAACAGGAAGCTGAGTGTTTTGATGGACTACATCTGTGTATTCTAATCTGCGTAGTCTAATGCTACATCTGCGTAGTCTAATGCTACATCTGCGTAGTCTAATGCTACACCTGCATAGTCGAATCTGCGTAGTCTAATGCTACAACTGCGTAGTCGAATCTGCGTAGTCTAATGCTACAACTGCGTAGTCTAATCTGCGTAGTCTAATGCTACAACTGCGTAGTCTAATCTGCGTAGTCTAATGCTACAACTGCGTAGTCTAATCTGCGTAGTCTAATGCTACACCTGCGTAGTCGAATCTGCATAGTCTA
Organism: Nothobranchius kuhntae; assembly: GCA_006942095.1. Classification (NCBI taxonomy): domain Eukaryota; kingdom Metazoa; phylum Chordata; class Actinopteri; order Cyprinodontiformes; family Nothobranchiidae; genus Nothobranchius; species Nothobranchius kuhntae. Next base: position 77,564 of record SSNQ01034486.1, on the reverse strand, counting down.
ATGCTACAACTGCGTAGTCTAATCTGCATAGTCTAATGCTACACCTGCGTAGTCTAATCTGCGTAGTCTAATGCTACAACTGCGTAGTCTAATCTGCGTAGTCTAATGCTACAACTGCATAGTCTAATCTGCGTAGTCTAATGCTACAGCTGCGTAGTCGAATCTGCATAGTCTAATGCTACACCTGCGTAGTCGAATCTGCATAGTCTAATGCTACACCTGCGTAGTCGAATCTGCATAGTCTAATGCTACACCTGCGTAGTCTAATCTGCGTAGTCTAATGCTACAACTGCGTAGTCTAATCTGCGTAGTCTAATGCTACAACTGCGTAGTCTAATCTGCGTAGTCTAATGCTACATCTGCGTAGTCTAATCTGCGTAGTCTAATGCTACAACTGCGTGGTCGAATCTGCGTAGTCTAATGCTACAACTGCGTGGTCGAATCTGCATAGTCTAATGCTACACCTGCGTAGTCGAATCTGCATAGTCTAATGCTACACCTGCGTAGTCGAATCTGCGTAGTCTAATGCTACAACTGCGTAGTCTAATCTGCGTAGTCTAATGCTACACCTGCGTAGTCTAATCTGCGTAGTCTAATGCTACATCTCCGTAGTCTAATCTGCGTAGTCTAATGCTACAACTGCGTAGTCTAATCTGCGTAGTCTAATGCTACATCTGCGTAGTCTAATCTGCTTAGTCTAGTGCTACATCTGCGTAGTCTAATCTGCGTAGCCTAATGCTACATCTGTGTAGTCTAATCTGCGTAGTCTAATGCTACATCTGCGTAGTCTAATCTGCACAGTTTAATGCTACATCTGCGTAGTCTAATCTGCACAGTTTAATGCTACATCTGCGTAGTCTAATCTGCGTAGTCTAGTGCTACATCTGCGTAGTCTAATCTGCGTAGTCTAATGCTACATCTGTGTAGTATAGTATATTTGTGTAACTTAATACTACATCTGCATAGTCTTAAGTGGTTTAAACACCAAATTTAGGCAAATGTAATACATCAGATAAATTTAAATGAATTAGACTAAATAGGATTTTTTTTTTTTTTGTCATTGATCAGAACTCTTATTTAAACACAAATTTTACAAATTCTTTTGTACTAGAGAGGACGAAGCGTAGAACTGCACCAATTCTGGGTTTGAGGGCTGATCATTTTCTCTGATGCAGCTAATCAACGGGATAAGAAACTTTTTTTTTATTACTGGTTAACTTGACTGTTAAAACTTCCACAGAAGACCTGGTTATAGCTGGTGTGAGCTAGCAGCAGCGCCGAGCGATGGGGCATTCACAGAGAAATAGTTGTATTTTTCATTGATGCTTGCCCATGATGCATTTAGGGGTACATATAAAGCTAATCTCAATCACCAGCTGAACGTTTACTGGCTCCTTGAACATGTTTTGTTTCTGGTCCGTTCTACCTTAAACACACTGTTGCCGCTAAATACCTCCTCACCCTGGAAGCTTGTTATAAATGATGATAAACGACCCGCACTTTCAGAGTCAGAGGACTCGAAAGAGCTTTACACTACAGTGCATCATTCATCCATTCATACACACATTCACACACTGATGGTGATAAGCTACAATGTAGCCACAGCTACCCTGGGGCACACTGAGGCGAGGCTTCCAAGCACAGGTGCCACCAGTCCCTCCGACCCCCCACCAGCAAAATGGGTTTGGTGCCTTGCCCAAGGACAATTCAGCAGAATTCTCTGTCCAGAGCCAGGATCGAACCTGCAACCTTCCATTTACTGGACAACCCGCTCAACCCCCCGAACTACTGCTGCCCCGAAGTGTTAGGCAAGGAACCCTGTAGCACCGGTTTGTGCTGCAGTTATTTTTTTTCTCGTGACCTTTAACCTGCAGGCTCATATGTGGAGTTCTTGGTTTTTGTGTCCAAGCGTTGACGTCCTGGATGACTGACAGCTGTTTTTGTATAAACAAACCTTAATGACTCTAAAATGATCTGACTCATTCATTTTTTAGAGTTTAGCTCTCTTTCAGACTGAATGTTTATCTCTTCAGGTCTGATGGCAACGCCTCAATCAGCTCCTGGAAACCTGGAGAACAAAATTCTAGAGAGTCGAATCAACAGTGGCAGCAGGGAGAACAGCACAGTGGACTTCAGTAAGGTAAAGACCAGAGAACAGCAGCTGATCCAGTCTGAATGTGCTGGACTAAACCTGAGGGTCAAACGCCTGGGGCCTCATTCATCAAACGTTTGTAGACATTTTCGTATATGTAATCCTTCCTTCGAACAAAATTTAGAATGTTCATACGAATGGTCAAAACCCTATTTATGTAACCTGTGGTGGGTACTCATACGCATGTTCCTCCGCACTCGTCTGATAAGTTCCACCTGTGCGTACCCAGGCGCTCGTGTCTGTTCTCAGTCATTTACTTACAGAAACACCCTCAATTAACCATATTTGGTCATGCTACGTCCTCAGCACGTTAGGGAATTCCCCCCCAAAGCCCAAACGTTATTGACGGCAAGATCGAGACACTGGCTGCCAAAGTGCAAAAGACCCAAACAAGTTGCAGAGGTTTTAAACGCGGTCGGGACAGAGGAAAGGTCTTCGTCAGGGATCAATCGCAGAGTAATGGGCTGTCTTTTACGTTTTAATTGAAGGAGTTGTTCTGGTTGGAGTTAGTTTTATTTGGAAATGTTGTTTGAGAGTTCAGCTTCTTCTGCTCTGTCATTCAGTCTGACAACTCGTGTATGATCAGGGAGCGGGGAGGTTCTGGGGGTTCTGGTAGTTGTAAAACAGAAAATGGACTGGAATCTGTTTGTCTGACATTCCACAAGGTGTCCCAAATCACAGCATAGCTCCAGAAGGACGTCATTCAGGAATCGGATCAGTTCCCTCCAGAGATCACGCTCTGCCAAATCCTCCAAAAATAATAATAAGAAGAAACAATCTTTTACAAGCAAAATCACAAGACTCCTCACGAGGACAAAAATTAAGTTAAATACTAATAAATTAATTAAAAAGATATAAAAGATTAAAAAACGGGAAGAGTAAAAATGGTGAGTACAAAATAACATGTCAGCCATTCTAAAATGTCAGATTTCCGTCAGTCACGGGTGTTTTAGCACCAATAATGTGACGCAGGTGGTCATTGGTGGAATTTTAAAACATTTATTTAGACTCTGTTTACTTCTTTATCCCTGAGAAAATGCATCTGTTTAGATGGAGAAACCCTTTCAGCTGAAACATCTTTTTGGGATGGAGTTTTACAGTCATGTGACAGGAGGAGCCAATCAGAAGCTGTGTTTATGTCTGGGATGACGGGTTTGTCTCTCAGCAGGACTGCGACTGTGTGTGTTTGCTGCTGGCAGCTGGCAGGAAGCCTGCAGTAAGTCTTTCAGCAGCTGTCATCCAATCAGAGGCCTGTGTTGTGGCTCATCGTGGTGCTGCTCTGTGATTGGCTGTGACCGTCAGCTCAGCTGTTGTTCCAGTGAAAATGTTTTGTGACAGAAACGTCAATTAAAAACTTTCTGTTAAACATCTTGAGACAAAAACAGGAAGTAAAACTGCAGAATATGTTAATCCCCCTGGTGTGTGTTTGTGTGTGTGTGCGTGTGCGTGTGTGTGTGTTAGGTGGACATGAACTTCATGAAGAAGATCCCGCCCGGTGCTGAAGCCTCAAATGTCCTGGTGGGTGAAGTGGACTTCCTGGAACAGCCGGTCATTGCCTTTGTTCGGCTGTCCCCCGCTGTGCTGCTGACCGGACTCACAGAGGTCCCGGTTCCTACTAGGTAAATCCACAAACACGTCCTCTGGACATGTCTCTACCAGTCTGTTGGACTCTAGTCTTTAACCAGGACTTCTAAAGTGGTTGCTTCCTGATTTGGACCAGGGTTTGGTCCCTGTAATGACCGCTGTCCTATCAGGATCGGACCAGAGCCTGCTGTGGTTTAGGGTCTTGGTCTGATCCAGATACACCAACATGTCTCTAAACATTGAAACACCAAGATCACATTAGAAAGTACAGAACTCTCTCTTCTGTCCAGGTTTCTTTTTCTGATGCTCGGCCCGTTTGGGAAAGGCCCCCAGTACCACGAGATCGGCCGGTCCATCGCCACTCTGATGACTGATGAGGTGAGTTGGAAACCACGGCAGACCTCCGTCTGTTTTTTATTTAGTGGGAACTCTGGATTTCTAACTTTGACCGGGTATCTGGTAGGTTTAGAGGTTTAGGATCCACATTAGCTGATTTTTATTCATCTCAGAGAAATATAATTAACAATAATGGTTATGTTCTTCCTGACTTTATTTTGAGTATTTGGATTTTGAGGAAAAGAAAAATGTTCTTATTGAAGATCTGTTGCAGTGAGTCCACAGACTGATGGGTCTGAGTGTTGGCCATTTTCAATCACTAGTAAACTTCTCGGTGCTTCTCTAATTAGTTTTTCTAGTTTGGATTTAAAACCATTTGGAGCTTCTCAGACTTTGACCTGTGAACTGGTTTGCTTTCAGACTGAATGAAGAAACCAACTGGCCTCAACGCTGCTAAATGCTAACGTTTCATTTTTGTCTGTTCTGGTTCGGTTCTGTCGTAGGTCTTCCATGACGTAGCGTACAAAGCTAAGGACAGGAACGACCTGCTGTCTGGGATCGATGAGTTTCTGGATCAAGTTACCGTTCTGCCTCCGGGTGAATGGGATCCCAGCATCCGCATCGAACCTCCAAAGAGCGTTCCTTCTCAGGTGAGAATGCCACTCTGACGTCATCGGACGTGGATCTGTCGGGTGGCCGTGAATCACGAGACCAACGACCATCTACCCTCTGCAGGAGAAGAGAAAAATGCCAACTCTCCTGAATGGCTCCGCCCACAACTCTGACATTGTGAAGGAGGCGGAGCATCACACAGGGCCAGAGCTGCAGAGAACGGGCAGGTGTGTGTTAAGTTCACATTGTCGACGCCAACACAGCGTGCTGGTTCAGTGATGTAAGTTCTTCCTACAGGATCTTTGGAGGTTTGGTGAACGACGTTCGGAGAAAAGCTCCATTTTATTGGAGTGACATCAAAGATGCCCTGAGCCTTCAGTGTCTGGCCTCCATCCTCTTCTTGTACTGTGCTTGCATGTCACCCGTCATCACATTTGGAGGTCTGCTGGGAGAAGCCACCAAAGGGAACATCGTAAGAACCAGAGTGCCTCTGAAGGGAAATAAAATATGAGACCATTTGTTTTTGTTAATGTTTTCCATTTTATAAACATCCTTTTATATTATATTTTTATATTTGTGCACACAAGCAAAAGGAAGGGAAAGTCCACCCTCTTTCAGTCTTCCAGATGTTGATCTAGAGTTTTAAACCAACCTTGGATCAACAAAAACATGACAAATAAAAACCAGAACAAATAAGGACTGAGTCTGCCTTTAGGATCAGCCAGGACCAGAATCAGCCTTTAGGATCAGCGTTTAGGATCAGATTTATTGATTACATGATCATTATCAGTTCTCTGGAGCATATAGGTGTGTGTTGGCACAAGGAGGAAAGACATCAGCAAAGACTTCAGACACTTACCTGTACATCAGTCACTTGCAGTGGGAAACATTCAGACAATAGGTTCACCCTGAGGTCAGAGGTCAATGCTCCAGAACTGAACTTCAGAGGAGGTCTAAGAGAAGTGTGGCGAGTCTGTTCTGATTCTCATTCTCTCGTTTGCTCTCAGAGTGCCATTGAGTCTCTGTTTGGAGCGTCCATGACTGGTGTGGCCTACTCTCTGTTTGCGGGTCAGCCTCTCACCATCCTTGGCAGCACCGGACCAGTTCTGGTGTTTGAGAAGATCCTCTTCAAGTTCTGCAGGTGAGGTTGGAAGACACTGTTGTGTCTGAGGAACTTCAATGTTCAGCTGGTAAAATAGAGTCTTGCTGTTGAGTTTCTACAATCAGAACCGGGCCTGTATAGGTTAGACCGGGGCTACTCGAATAGCAGTGGCCGAGGGCCACATTTAAACATTGCTGTGATGTTGAGGGCCGGTTTGTGGGTGGGGTGCTGTTCGAGTCCCCATGTATTTAAAGGTCTGGTCTGATGGCAGGGCGGTGCTGGTGGTCCGGAGGCCACGAAGAGGGGGCTTGTGGGCCAGACCTGACCGTGTATTAAGTACCACTGGGTTAGACTTTCTGATTACTGACTTCATGTTGCAGCACCTCCTGCAGGCAGCCGCCGGTGTTAGACTCTGACCTGAAAGTGACGCATCACTGACCCAGCACAGGAAATAGTTTGTGTGTGTTTGATTAAGAGCTGAAATCTCCAGAGCCAAACTCTGGGTCCTGTTGGGTTTTGATGTTTCATGGAGGATTGTCGTGATGGAGCATCCCAATCAGAAACACCTGAAGGGGTCCGACTAGCTTAGTATTCCTGATTTCTGGTAAAACTCCTGCTGAATTCTGGGAAGTTTTTTCCAGATTGTGTTCAGCTCCAGATTTAGATTATTGTTTAAAATCATTTATTATTGTATCTAGAGGTGGGAACTGATATGTTTTTATCAATATCAATGGCATTGTCGATTGTGTCTATCGATCCAATTCCTTATCAGTTCCAGAGTAATTAAACAGGTGGCAAAAAACTAACTGCGCACGGCTCCTGCATTATCAGTTTCTTTATGATAAATAATCATTTGTACCTGTATTGGTAGGAAATATCTTTCCAAATGTTCTCCTTCATGCTCCCAGTGAAGGTAGTCATCTTCGTTTTTGGTGCAGTGTTGCTGTAGCTTTTGGTGTGTGTGTGTGTGTGTGTGTGTGTGTGTGTGTGTGTGTGTGTGTGTGTGTGTGTGTGTGTGTGTGTGTGTGTGTGTGTGTGTGTGTGTGTGTGTGTGTGAGATAAATGACGCTAACATGAAAACCCGTGTTAGTTGATAGGTTACCTGCAGTGTTAACAGGAGAGGACGTGCGAATGTCACCCAGTGTTTCCCTTACATAGGCGTAGCCGTGGCAGCCCGCCACGGCTGAAATCCCAGCGCCCCGCCTACAAAATCCCAAGTTTTATTATTTTTATTCTTTTTTTTTTTCGCGCCATTTCCCGAAGAAGCAGCGGGCACTCTGTTGTTGCTTGTGATCACAGCCGGCAGGCAGCAAGGAGGAGGCAGGGCAGGGTGGTAACAGCTAGGGATGAGCATACGAATAAAGCATTTTTGACGAATACGAACAAGAAACGAGTGTAAAACTCGTAAATATCTGTAATCGTGCTGAAGGAAAATCCTCATTGGGTAACTGACTGTCTTCACGCTCTGTGATTGGCCAGTCACATAGAGCACCCGCCCCTCCCTACACACAAAACTCAGCAGCCGGGACGGGAGCTCAGTCCGCTCGGCCCAGGCATCCACGCACACACACAGACAGTAACGGATCTCTGTGCTTGCTTCACTGTAGCCCACGTTTCTTCAGTACTCCCTACGTTTTCTTCAGCTCGCCTCTTTTTCAGTTCAATATTTAAAAGTTACTTTTTTCGTAACGTACGTGGTGCATTTGACAAGACAGAGCTGAAAACGGCTCATGCTGCGTCGGTCACTGCCTCCGCTCCGGTCGGGATTTTTTAAATTATTTTAACTCTCTCTCTCTCTCACTCACTCTCTCACTCACTCACTCACTCACTCACTCACTCACTCACTCACTCACTCACTCACTCACTCACTCACTCACTCACTCACTCACTCACACACACACACACACACACACACCTCAATCAACATTGTTTTGTTTAACTGTGTGTGGGAAAAATGCCGACAACATTAGGAAAAAATCAGTTTAATCAAATTAAAATAAAATGGTTCTAGTATTTCATATTTCCTAGTTACTGCTGCATGAGTTCAGATGCATTACTTCATGCACTTAAATGTTAATGTTCTGATTTTACTGAAAAACTTGTTCTGTAACAGTTTCTTTACTATTGTGATCAGAAATATTTAATCTAAATTCTGAGGCTGCTCTGTAAATAGTTTTCAAATAAACAACACACACAGCAACTTCTGATCAATCCATATCAATTTCAGATTTAAAATAATGTATTGATGTAAACCACACCCACTAATTTCCAAATAATAAATGAGGTGCATTCATCTGTGAATCTTCTTTGATCCACATCAGTGATATTTTCAGCACCAGAACAATGAAGCAAAGAAACAGATTCCTGCGTTTGTTAGTAATTTTATTTATTAGGTGCATCTGACCTGTTCTATTTTTCTCTGAAATGAGATCAAATCAGTGCTTCTATGGGTTGTCTCCTCTCTGCACTAGAAAAATGTACTTTATCATAATGTTCACTGTAATGCATCTTGATGTTCTTAACAAATAAATTAAATCAAAGATATTGGTAAATAATGCCAAATATGTAAATTTGTGTTTCAATCATTTTATACTGGCTTAAATATACTTCATTAAGTCTGCTAAGCAGGGGTGTAGAACGTGTTTAATAGGGCCAGCCCAGTAATGATCTTGGACCAAAATAAAGGGGTGCAGAAGGAGATGTTTTTCCAGACACCAAGAAAAATTAAATGCCAAATCCCCCCTGCAAAGTGTGTCACTGAGAGTTTAAAACAAACATTATTCTTGTGCAAATATTGCTGTATTCACCTTTAATACTAGTTTTTAAAATGTAGCAGTTGCTGGATTGGTGCAGTTCAAAGTGGAGTGCATCAAATAAAACACGTCACTAACTTTAAGTTTTAGCGTATTTTGTGCCTAAAGGCTTTTGTATGTTCTGAATGCTTCCTCCCTTGATGCTTTCCATAAGCTACGCAACGTGTGCGGTGACATTATTCGCGCTGACTGGAGTTGATAAGGGGAATCATTTGCAAAAGTGGCGAACGATTCCTAGGAATTGAACCAATGGGAACCGGTTATCGATTCCCAACCCTAAAACTGGTTCTTTTTTATTTATATCTTTTTGTTAATCCTGTAAATATGATTTGAACTTCCTGTTTTCATTCCTGATGCGGCACCGTAAGAAACATGGAGAACATTTTATGTTTATTTATTTGGCAGACGCTTTTGTCCAAAGCGACGTACAATTTTTAACCTATAGGGCATGTTGTGATCTGGGGGAAACCGAAGTACCCGGAGGAAACCCACGCATGCATGGGGAGAACACGCAACTCCGTACAGAAAGGCCGCAGCTGAGTTTTGAACCTGCAACCTTCTTGCTGCAAGGCAACTGCGCCACCATGCAGCCCATTTTATAAACCATCTCCTGCTGGAACCTGCTACGGAGATGTGCTGGGTAAACCCTAACCCTGAGTTTTTAACCAGAACCAGCAGAATATGAATCTATTTTGTGGTTTCTGGGTTTTGAGTCTGTTTGGCCCTCACAGAGAGTCTGAACATGTTCCGTTTAATATCCTGACCCGTTTGGTTCCATCCTCAGTGACTACCAGCTGTCCTACCTGTCCCTGAGGACCAGTATCGGACTATGGACGGCGTTCCTCTGCCTGCTGCTGGTAGCCACTGATGCCAGTTCCCTGGTCTGCTATATCACCCGCTTCACTGAAGAGGCCTTCGCCGCTCTCATCTGCATCATCTTCATCTACGAGGCTCTGGCCAAGCTGGTTCACCTAGGGGAGGTCTACCCCTTCAACATGCACGACGAGCTGGACAACCTGACCTTTTACACGTAAGGCAGACCATCCCCAGTCCTCCAAATCATCCCCAACACTCTGCTAGTGGGACCAGAATTGGGTCAGGGTCAAACAAAGTTCAGCAGATTATATAGAGAACTGCTGGGTTACAGAACATTTATGTCTAGCTAAATCTCTTAAAACAGTTGAAGCTCATTTTTCTCTTTCTAAATGAACGAAACAAACTTCTTGTGGTAGTTGGTCCAGTTCTGAAGGACCAGGATGTGTTGGTCTGTAATGAAAGCAGGTTTGGACTGAAGTTCTGAGTCTTTTCCAGGTGTCAATGTTCTCCTCCTGCCAATGCTTCCCTCGAGGTCCAGGAGATCTGGAGGAGCAGAAACGTGACATCTGAGAACGTGGAGTGGGAGCTGCTGAGCGTGAAGGTAGGACACCTGATGGTTCTGGTCTAGTGTCACTAGTAACACCTTCCAGAACATCATCAGAACCCAGGAAAGTTGCTTAGGTTTCAGGACAAGAGACCAGGGGCCTCATTTATGAAGCTTGCTTACGCACAAAACGGGGTCAGAAAACTGCGTAAGCAACTTTCCACGCAAACTTTGGGATTTATAAAAGAAAACATTGTGGAAAAATGTGTGCAACTTTAAGCTGACTAAGGACCTTACTTAGGCACATTTTGGACATGGAGAGCTCCTGCAGCGCTGCTCCTGAGAAGGATACAACTATGAATTCCAGCAGCGTTATCACTTGTACTGCAGCGAGATTTGGTTTTGTTTATATTTTAATGACGGACACATTTGATCTGCATTAATAAAAGGCTTAAACGTTACTGGTCTCCTCTGCATGGTCAGTGTCTCCCTCCTTCTCTGGCACGATGCCACGCACGCTTGCCAGTCCGAGTACAGCTGAGATCCTAACGGCGAGCGGTGGGGGATCAGAGGTGCTAGGGCCTCCGCCAGTGGCAGACACACTCATGGTGGTGGAAAAGCATCTATTATTATTATTATTTTTTTTTATTTGCCTCCACCTTCAGATCGGACCATTTTTTATATCCGCCACAGATCTCTCTGAAGAACTCGGCATTGATAGCTTCAGCAACGCTGTGCCACTCCGTGGATTTTCTCTTATTTGTTTTGCAAAAGCACTTCCTTTTATTTCTCCACCTCACCCACAAGTACTTCAACTTTTGCTTGTGAAATAGTGCTTCCTTGACCTGTGGTCGCCATCGTTATGGCGGAGCGCTGCAACGAGCTGCCTTATGTATATGCATGAGATCCACAAGGCACTTTGCATTGACCATTTATGGCAGAAAGTGGGCGTGGTGAGGGCGGGATGTGACTCAGAAACAGCTGAGAACCTTTCTAGTTAGTCTCTGATTTATAAAGCGGAGATTGCGTGCAGCCGTGCAAACTCCATGTTTGATAGATCACAAACCTACTTGGCTTAAGTACAGTTTTAGTTAGGATTCTATGCAATGTTTTATAAATGAGGCCCCTGTTCTGTTTGCTAGGAAGTCTAGAGCGCCACCTGCTGATCAAACTGTTATGGGGGGACCTAAAAGCATCTTCAGGTTAAATTCACCTGGATCAGGTACAAGGTTTTAATGTGGAGCCCTGATCCTGAGACTGGGTCGGAGGTTAGGAGAAGATTTAAATTAACAAACTGAAAAAAGTTTCTCTTCTTAATTTTTCTGAATGTGAGACAGAAAATCTTTTTTCTTCCATTTCCTGTCAGTTTGAGTCACAGCAGCATCTAGAGGCCATCAGAGAAACTGCAGCTCTGTGTGCTTTTCTGTCTGCAGGAATGTCTGGATCTAAACGGAAAGTTTGTCGGATCGGCCTGCAGCCACCACGGTCCCTACGTCCCTGATGTGCTCTTCTGGTCCGTCATTCTCTTCTTCACCACCTTCTTCCTCTCCTCCTTCCTTAAAAAGTTCAAGACTAAGAGCTACTTCCCCACAAAGGTCCGTCTGTCCTCTAACAGGAATAAAGTACAGGTTTCTGGTTCTGTTTTTCATCAGAAGTAAATGAATTCTGGTTGGTTTCCTCCTGGTTTAACGTCTGAATCAAAGAGCTGTCCAGTAAAAGACTCATCCAGCTAAACTTCAGGTCTGTGGTCAAACACCTGAAAAAGCTGAACCCAACAGTCGGTGTTTCCATGGTAACCAGGACTGATGTTTCTATAAACCAAAGACGCTTACAGTCAGCACCACCTGCTGGTGACTAAAAATCTGTTACCAAAAGTCAACATGTCTGAAATCTAAAACACAGGAAGTGATGTCATGTCTTTGTCAATCTGGAGATTTTGAATCTAACCCAGAAGTCCGATTAAAACCGATTTTACGTCGTTGTTTATTTAACTTAGTGCTTTGTGCTGTGAGACGAGTCCAGCTGTTCCAAACCGACCAATCAGGTCACAGTTTCATTACATCACAACTGATCTTTATGCAGTGGCGTCAGTTTTTAAAACTGGTGGGGATGATGTACATAAAGGTGTGTGTGGCTTAAACTGCTGGAGACAATTATTTATTTATATATAGGTATTTGTTTGATGTTTAATTACAATACACACTGCTGTGTATTAACAGGAGTTGTTCTTTACCTTGTTTTGCTAAAGTTTCAGCTGCTTCCTGTAACCATCCTCAGAGCTGTGTCGCTGTTGGTGGGGTCACTTCCTTCTCTGTTTATCAGTGAGCGACAGAGGACAATGATGACCTCTGCTGCCCGCGCCCTCCTCGTTGATGATGCAGTCCCATGCATGATCTAATGTTTAGACTCCATCGTCTCTGTTCGTCTACATGGGCAATGAACAAAGAGAAACAACAGCAGAAAGGAAAGAACAACCAAAACAAAGAACAGAAATCCAGAAAAACAAGAACCAAAACAGAGATGACTCTTCCATACATCAAAGGCATAACAGAAAAAATATTGACAACAATGAATTAGTACATCCAAAACACAAGATATCCGCAGGAACAAAAATGTGGAGTCATTTACAAAGTCCCAGCAAACTGGACGCCCACTCAACACACGAACAATGGAACATCAAAGAGGGACGATGGAGTCTGCATGTTAGATCACGCACGGGCCTGTGTCGACGACGAGGAGGGCACGAGCAGCAGAGGGTCACATCATCCTCTGCTGCTCGCTAATAAACAGAGAAGGAAGTGACGCCACAGCTCCGGGAAGTAGCTGAAACGTTGGCAAACAAGGTAAAAGAAAACTTTTTATTTTCTGTGTTTTAAGACAACCAAGAAATGTGAGTGATGCTGTAGTTTTTAAGTTAACAGTGAACAAGCGATTAAAATAGTTAGTGTGTGTGTGTGTGTGTGTGTGTGTGTGTGTGTGTGTGTGTGTGTGTGTGTGTGTGTGTGTGTGTGTGTGTGTGTGTGTGTGTGTGTGTGTGTGTGTGTGTGAGTGAAACAGCATTTCCTCTTGCTGAAGGTGTTTTGATCTGCAGGTGCGATCGGCTATCAGCGACTTTGCCGTCTTCCTGACCATCATGATCATGGTGCTGCTGGATTATCTGGTGGGCGTTCCTTCTCCTAAACTCAGCGTTCCCGACCGATTTGAGGTAAAACCTTCCTGCTGTGTGTTTGGATCAGACTGTTCTGTCCTTGTTCTTCATGTATTTATTTATTAATTTTACATTACATTTGGAGATTCAGGTTCTGAGGACAATAATTAACAAACTACACTGATTTATGTCTGATGTAAAAGTAAAAGGATCCAGTTGGAGGGCCTGTTACTGCTAGCATGAATGGCGCTTAGTAGTGATGAGATGATTGAGGCCGGTTGTGATCTGTGTTTATCCCTCTAGCCCACATCCAAACACCGCGGCTGGCTCATCTCCCCCCTCGGAACCAACCCCTGGTGGACTCTGCTAGTTGCCGCCATCCCCGCTCTGCTCTGCACCATCCTGATCTTCATGGACCAGCAGATCACCGCCATCATCATCAACAGGAAGGAGAACAAGCTGAAGGTGGGTGCGGACTCATCAGTTACAGGCTGACCGCTGACCTCTGCTGGTTTTCACCTCCCTGCGTGTCCGGCTGCAGAAAGGTTGTGGTTATCACCTGGACCTGCTGGTGGTGTCCGTGATGCTGGGTGTGTGCTCCATCATGGGCCTGCCCTGGTTCGTTGCGGCGACGGTGCTCTCCATCTCTCACGTCAACAGTCTGAAGGTGGAGTCGGGCTGTGCCGCGCCTGGCGAGCAGCCCAGATTCCTGGGCATCAGGGAGCAGAGGGTCACGGGTTTCATGATCTTCATCCTGATGGGCTGCTCTGTCTTCATGACCTCTGCCCTCAAGGTAAATGTCTATCAAAGACTTTTACTTTGAAAAAAAGTAAGATAAATAATGTACTTCCTGTTTTTCTTCAGTTCATCCCAATGCCTGTCCTGTATGGAGTCTTCCTGTATATGGGCGTGTCCTCGCTCAAAGGCATCCAGGTCTGTGTGTGTGTGTGTGTGTGTGTGTGTGTGTGTGTGTGTGTGGCTCAAATATGGAATCAATAATGAAGCATGAAGTTAACTAAATGTTTATTTCTTTAAGTAAAATCTTTTTGATTCAGTCTTTTTAAAACTTTTAAATCATTTCTGTAACTTTTTCTGAGCCGACCCTTTTGGGTCTGAGGGGTTTTGAGTCGACCCGGTTGACCTTGGTTTAGAGCTCTACAGAACTAGAACCTGTTTCTCAGAACCTGACCAGAGCGTTCTTACACTCCGTCTACCATTTGTCTACCAGCTGTTTGACCGGATCAAACTATTCGGGATGCCGTCCAAACACCAACCGGACCTGATCTACCTGCGCTATGTCCCGCTGTGGAAGGTCCACGTTTTCACCGTGGTCCAGCTGTCCTGTCTCATTCTCCTCCTGGTCATCAAGCTGACGTCTGCTGCCGTCATCTTCCCCATGATGGTGAGAGCAGTGGCACCTTCTGAGGAACTGGCTTTATAACTCACCTCTGAACCGGTCCATTCTGCAGGTTCTGGCTCTGGTTTTTGTTCGGAAGCTTCTGGATTTCTGTTACAGCAAGAGAGAGCTGAGCTGGCTGGACGACCTGATACCAGAGAGCAAGAAGAAGAGAGATGACGACAAGAAGAAGAAAGAGCAGGTGAGGAGGAGAAGCGGCTCGATGAAACCGTACGGCTGGTTCTGTTTCCTGACCCGATCCGTTTGTTTCCCTTCAGGATGCTCAGCAGATTATGGAGGAGACTGAGGAGGAGGAGCCTTATGAGCGCGAATTCCCCAACAAAGCCATGAAAGGACGGTGAGTTGGGTCGGAACACGGCCACGGTTCTGCTGGAGTTCTGCTGCAGGTTGTAACCCGTCTGTCTCTCGCAGCTCGGACCCGTCAGAGGTGAACATCTCCGATGAGATGGCTAAAAGTGGAATCTGGAAATCCGTGTCTAAGAACTCTGAAGGAAACAAAGTTCTGAAGCGCTGTAAAAGGTAAATGCACCTGGTTGGGGGCGGGGTCTCTGATGATGGAGGTGTGAAAACCAGGAGCTTTTTCTCCATTTTTCTTTTCCAGTTTGGAGAAACTTCCATGTGTCCGGATCAACATGGGGGACGAGGACAGCCAGAGATTTATCGACTCTGAGACGGCATTATGATCCTTCAACAGGCAGTTGGAGGAGAAGGGGGCGGAGCCTCTGACTGCCTGAGAGGTGAAATGCCACAGGAGGACCAATCAGTTTTCACCTCAGCGCTGCTCTTCTGTCCCCGTTTTCTCTGATCGGATGAACGTTTTGTTTCCTCGTCGTTTTATGATGAAACTCTGGAAACGACTTCCTCAGGTGATTGTTTGGCTTTTACCTGGACGGTCCACGCCGCGCTCTGGACGATAGCAGACGGATGATTCTTCATGGTCTTCAGAAGCACGTTCAGTTTGACCTTTCACCTCTGACAGACCCACACAGGACTGAATGTGTGATTAAATCCAGTGTGTGTGTGTGTGTGTGTGTGTGTGTGTGTGTGTGTGTGTGTGTGTGTGTGTGTGTGTGTGTGTGTGTGTGAGAGAGAGAGAGAGAGAGAGATCACTAGTGCCTCACCACGTTGCCCTTCAGCAGGTGGCATTTCTGTGAAACTTTCCGGTGTACGGTCAGAGCGAGTTCCTCTCGTCGAACTCATTGACGATAAAATCAGATCGCTGTGAGGTCACAGCAGTAATGCGCTGCTGTATGGAAAGCCAAAGGGTCCCAATGTGGGTGGGTCATTGTTGTCTACTGGTTGGATGACAGATCTTTGATCTGATTGGTGGAGAGAACATTGACGGTGTCAGTGTTTGAACACCAATTGTGACTCCATTGGCTTTCCATACGTCTGTGTAGCTGTCAGAGCTCCCTGTGGCTCTCTAAAAACCCATTTAGGTTTTAATGAATTATTTTACATATTTATTTACCAAATGTTTAGAGGAAACTGATGTTTCCATGACAACAGGAGCTGAAGCTCCTCAGCTGTGAGGCCCGTCATCTTTAAAGAGTTCTCTATCAACAGCTGCAGAGTGGGGAACGTTAGAGGACTCGCCTCAGAACACCTGGATCAGGTCAACCCATCCCCTAAGTCCAAAAGACATCCCTCTAGTCTCCAGGTCTTTGTCTCTTCAGGTCCGCTTGATTCAGGATAAAACTGTTTTCTTGTTTTTTTACAGAAAGTACTTGTTTGGGGAAAATCGACACAGACACCCCCCCCCCCCCCCCCCCCCCCACACACACAAAATATGAAATAAATTTAAAACAATTTGAAAAACAAAAATCTTCTGAGGTTTCGGGTTTCCTTTGTGGATTCTCCTGTCATCTTAGAACATCTGAGGTGAAATTAAACATGAAATTGTCTCAATTGGAGTAAAATCCTTTTAATAAATGAAGAATGAGGTTTGATATTTTTTTTCCATGATTATTTTAAAATTTGCCATCTTTTTAATGAGAAATCTGGTCTTTGCATTTGTAGTTTACATGTTGTATTTTTATTTAATGTTTAGTTCTGATATGTTCTTTGTTTGTTGCAGCTGCTCTTGTGTACTCATCACTTATTAAATTTAACATCGACCAGAATCTGTATTTAAACACAGCTGAGGTGAGAGACGGGGGTGCACTGATACCTGCACCGGGTAAACCCGAGACCATCTTAAAGTGTTCGGATTCTTCAGGAGCTGGGGGCTCATTTATCAAACATTGCGTAGAATTCATACTAAAACCGTACTTAAGCTCAGCAAAAAAAATGTACTTACGCCAAGTAGGTTTGTGATCTATCAAACATGGAGTACGCACAGCTGCACGCAATCTCCGCTTCATAAATCAGAAACTCTACAAATGTTCTCGGCTGCTTTTTAGTCACATCCCGCCCTCACCACGCCCACTTACTGCCATAAATGGTCATTGCAAAGTGCCTTGTGGATCTCAAGCATATACATAAGCTGGCTGTTGCAGCACTCCGCCAATGACGATGGCGACCGTAGATCAAGGCAGATCAAGGAAACACAATTTCACAGAAGCAGAAATTGAGGTACCTGTGGGTGAGTTGGAGAAATGAAAGGAAGTGCTTTTGCAAAACAAATAAGAGAAAATCCACGGAGTGGCACAGCGTTGCTGAAGCCGTCAATGTTGTGAGTTCTTCAGAGAGATCTGTGGCGGATATTTAAAAAAAGATCAGATAAGGCATCCCGGCTGAAAGTCACGTGTGCTAACCAGTCAGCCAACCGGAGATCTCCCTCGTCCAAGTAGCCAGGGCGCATGATCAATCGGGTCACAGTGACAGGACACACAATGTCACAGACGCATGACATTCAGTCTCAATCTGTCCCCCTGCTGATCTTCTGCATTCCATATTCTGCGCGTCAGGCTGTGTGTGTGTGCGTGTGTGGGGGGTCTTGTTCTGTGTGAAAATGAAGCAGTACAAGTGATAATGCTGCAGGATTTCATAATTGTATCCTTCTCAGCAGCAGCACTGCAGGTGCTCTCCATGTCCAAAATGTGTGTAAGCAAGGTCCTTAGTCAATGTTACGCACATTTTTCCTCTAAGTTTTCTTTCATAAATCCCAAAGTTTGCATGGAAAGTTGCTTACGCAGTTTTCCAACCCCGTTTTGTGCATAAACAAGCTTGATAAATGAGGCCCCTGGGGCTAAGGAAATGTAGTGGAAAAATGTGCGTAACTTTAGGGTGACTAAGGACCTTGCTTACGCACATTTTGGACATGGAGAGCACCTGCAGTGTTGCTGCTGAGAAGGATACAATTGTGAAATCCTGCAGAATATGGAATGCAGAATATCAGCAGGGGGACAGATTGAGACAGAATGTCATGCGTCTGTGACGGTGTGTGTCCTGTCACTGTGACCCGATTGATCATGCGCCCTGACTACTTGGGCGAGGGAGATCTCCGGTTGGCTGACTGGTTAGCACGCGTGACTTTCACCTGGGAGTCTGGGGATCAAATCCCGATTGGACCTTTTTTTTTTTATATCCGCCACAGATCTCTCTGAAGAATTCACAACATTGACGGCTTCAGCAACGCTGTGCCACTCCGTGGATTTTCTCTTATTTGTTTTGCAAAAGCACTTCCTTTCATTTCTCCACCTCACCCACAAGTACCTCAATTTCTGGTTCTGTGAAATTGCGCTTCCTTGATCTGCCTTGATCTACGGTCGCCATGTCATTTGGTGGAGCGCTGAAACAGCCGGCTGCCTTATGTATATGCATGAGATCCACAAGGCACTTTGCATTGACCATTTATGGCAGTAAGTGGGCGTGGTGAGGGCAGGATGTGACTAAAATGCAGCTGAGAAACTTTCTCGTTAGTCTCCGATTGATGAAGTGGAGATTGCGTGCAGCTGTGCGTACTCCATGTTTGATAGATCACAAACCTACTTTGCGTAAGTACATTGTTTTTGCTGAGCTTACGTATGGTTTTAGTAAGGATTCTACGCAATGTTTGATAAATGAGACCCCCGGTCACTAAATTCATCACCGAACACTTTTCTTTCTGACTGGCCTGGAGCTGCTGGACTTCCCGGAGATGTCCCACTTCCTGTGAAGGAGTCCATGTCACGGGTCGGTCCGGTTGCCACAAAATCAACATAACAAAGTTTACAGAGAAAAGAATAAGTGGCTGAAATGCCCAGAGTCCAGGTTTATTTAGAGGTCAACAAGTTCATACAGCAGCAGGTCCGATGTAGGTTCTAGCCGGATGTTCCTGCTGATCCTGGATCAGTTAGGAGACAGAGAGCATGGAGAGCAGCAGCAGCAGGGTGATGGAGACTCCAGCTGATTCTCCTGAAGACAAACGGGAGGGTTAACAGCTCAGGGTTAATCTGACACTGACTTCCTCCCTTTCTGTGCTGATGAGGTTTACTTTTAGCTTAGACCTGAAGGAAGATCTAAACCCAGAGCAGACTCACCTCTGGACCACAGCATGTTCTCTGTTACCGCCAGCGACCCGTTGTGTGGTGCTGGCTCCACCTGAAGTAGTTTGCACATGAGAGGGTAGATGTGGATGCTGTCGAAGGGCTCAGAAACAAAGTTCCTCTTGAAGCTTGGGCCGAAAGCCCTGAAGATGGTCTTCATGTCCATTTCCCCATTATGGAAGCCGTGATCTCCTTTGTTGACATAGACGATCAGTCTCTGAATAATCCGAGAGGAGAATTTGGGTTAAAGGTTACACAAACGCAACATGCAAACATCTGATGGCGATGTACGTAGATCATCATCTTATCCAGACCAGGATAGATTTCAAACACCCTGACCTTCTGATCTCTCACAGAGAGAGGACCCTTCTCTCCTGGTTCAGTCCTCATCTCTTCCCATTTTCCTCCTCCGTAGCCAGACTTGATCAGGAGTTCACCAGACTACCTGAAAGATTTCCAGTCCTGGGATCTGGTCCTATGGTGTGATGTTCCAACACCAGGATTTTGTTCATATATTTTTGTCTCAGTGCGCTATATAAATAAAGTAAATTTTATTATTATTCTCTGCCTTTAACGACATGAACATCTTACTGAACTCCACTCTGGCTGTGTGGTGGTGCAGCAATAACAAGAGAGCCGCTGTACTGGTTTTGGTGTTTTTAACAAGGATCTGTTTCTTAAATCTCCCAGCAGCTCAGTTGTGAGCCTGTCCCATCACTGATCTTGTTCTGACTTCATACCAGCTGGCTAACAACCAAATCTTCTGCTGAACACTTAATTGGGCCAAACATCCCAAAACTAGAGTCCTACTTGCATGTGCTAGATGTTTCTGCTCCTTTTGGAGAATTATCTGATCAGACCCACTGGTCCAGATGCAGGATAATAACCATCAAGGACCCAGACTGAACTCCGTTGTCCTTGTTCCTTCTTCTCCTTGTGGTTGGTCTCTCCATCTTCTTCATTTGTTGTGTTTTTGCTGCTGCTTTTTAAATTAGATTATTTAGATTTGGTGTACTTTTTTTTTCTTAAAGCGGTCCACCCAACCAGAACTTCTGGGTTACACAGAGTAGGTCAAGGTGGTGAGACCTGGTGGACCCACATAAATCAGGACAGATGATTAAGAAGTGGGCTGTAAATGATTCCTTAAGGTCCACGTGAGAAGAAGTCGATAACAAGACGCGTACACAAGCTGATAAAGGAGCTGACTAATCTGACCCCTGATCGATCCCCTTTTACAGGAAGCCTCATTGGGATGATGCAAATGGTTGGAACACTGATGTCTCTCTCATCCAACCAACCAAGATGATGAATACATGAAAACCAAATCACTGATCTGATTTTAGGATTTAAGGTGGAACTTACAGAGTTCAGGTTAAAGCCCAGATCCGCCATGACCACGACAGGAGGCAGCCGCTCACTTTTACCAAGATGAAAGCTCTCAGGAATCTCATCCTTCCTATAGACCGTTAGGTTTGGTGCTTTGGACAAAGCGTCGATGACCTCCTGTTCTTTACCTGTCCTTGGGGTCAGGATTCCAAACCCTCCATAGTCCAGGATCTCAAAGCTGGCCAGTTTGAGTAGATTCAGGTACTTGTTGAGGATGATCTCGTCTACCTGAGGTCGCTTCTTGATGGTGGTCATGCCGTGGTCAGAGGTGATGATGACGTTTAGGCTGTCTGTCAGGTTGTGGTACTCGATGGCCTCTCTCAGGTAACCGATGGTTCGGTCAATCTGCTGGATGATCTTTATCCTGTCTGGATGATCTGGACCCTTGGCATGGCCGACATTGTCAGGTTCACCGTAGTACAGCGTCACCAGGTGGAAATCCTCCTCAGAGAACCAGCTCATCACCATATCGATATTCAGACGCCACTCTGTCTCGTTATCATCTGGGAAACCGTGTTCCTCAACTAGGACTCTGTTGACCGCTTGACCTCTGTAGGTGGCTCCACCTCCCGGGTAATGAAACGAAGCAGTTTTCAAACCCTAAAACAAGATCAGCTATGTTTGACATCAGGGCATTTCTTCTGTTGTAACTATGAAGTTTGTCTCAACCGTAGGTCTGATAATTCTAGGCTCAGGTATTTTTAGTTCGGTGATGCCGATAACTGACACCTGGTTACTCACCTGGTTCTGCGCTGTGATCCATAACGGCAGGACTCCATTGTCCCACCACTCTGATCTCTTCATGGTTTCTTTGTGAGGAAGTTTCTGGTTCGTCGTCACGTTGAACATCATGTTGTGGACAACTTCATGGTCCTCCACCCATCTACCTAACATACAGTAACATCCAACATTATGACTCAGGTCAGGAAGGTGAAGTTAGACCTCACCACATTTAGCACCCCTTTGTGGTACCATGTTGGTCTAGCCTAGTGAACTAGACCAAATTCTTGCTTTATTTAGTCTGGCTTGCCAGGCTAATGTTGGTCTCTATCTCTATAAACACCTCAAAAATGTATAAGATCCATCAGAGAGAGAGTTTACCAGTGATGGTGGTGAAGTGAGATGGAGAGGTCATGGTGAGCATTGGGGGGGTGATGTATTTAGCCTTGACCCCATCCACAACCAGCTGGTCCAGGTGAGGTGTGTCCACATCCTGGTCGTAGTCCCACCTGAAGCCGTCGAAAGACACCAGCAGAAGCTTCTTCTGCTCTTCATTTTTCTTCAGTGGCTTGCTGAGGACACAGGTCAGCACCACTAGTACGAGGAAGAGCTGTAGCCTCATCTTAACCTTAACTCTGACTGCCTGCAGCCTGGCCAGGTCTCACCTACTTAGGTAAATCTAGTTAATCTGTAGCTGCAGTTCTCTGATAGAGATCTGCTGATGAAGAACGAGACCTTGAGCCAACAGCTGTTATCAGGACATATTTCACTGATCAGCTGCACGTTGATAGCTACTCCTAAGTTGTCTCTCGTCAGGAAAGTAAAGCTGTTAGTGTGCTCTTTACAGCTTGTGATCAAATGGTTTCTCATTGATCAGCTAATATTTATTTTTTATTAAACACACGTGATAACTACAGTGGGGCAAAAAGGTAGTCAGCCACGAATTGTGCAAGTTCTCCCACTTAAAATGATGACAGAGGTCAGTAATTTACATCATAGGTACACTTCAACTGTGAGAGACAGAATGTGAAAAAAATCCATGAATTCACATGGCAGGATTTTTAAGGAATTTATTTGTAAATCAGGGTGGAAAATAAGTATTTGGTCACTTCAAACAAGGAAAATCTCTGGCTCTCACAGACCTGTAACGTCTTCTTTAAGAAGCTTTTCTGTCCTCCACTCGTTACCTGTATTAATGGCACCTGTTTGAACACATTATCTGTATAAAAGACACCTGTCCATAGCCTCAAACAGTCAGACTCCAAACTCCACTATGGCCAAGACCAAAGAGCTTTCGAAGGACACCAGGAAAAGAATTGTAGACCTGCACCAGACTGGGAAGAGTGAATCTACAATAGGCAAGCAGCTTGGTGTGAAAAAATCAACTGTGGGAGCAATTATCAGAAAATGGAAGACATACAAGACCACTGATAATCTCCCTCGATCTGGGGCTCCACACAAGATCTCATCCCGTGGGGTCAAAATGATCATGAGAATGGTGAGCAAGAATCCCAGAACCACACGGGGGGACCTGGTGAATGACATGCAGAGAGCTGGGACCACAGTAACAAAGGTCACCATCAGTAACACACTACAACGGCAGGGAATCAAATCCTGCAGTGCCAGACGTGTTCCGCTGCGGAAGCCAGTGCATGTCCAGGCCTGTCTGAAGTTTGCCAGAGAGCACATGGATGATACAGCAGAGGATTGGGAGAATGTCATGTGGTCAGATGAAACCAAAGTAGAACATTTTGGTATAAACTCAACTCGTCGTGTTTGGAGGAAGAAGAATACTGAGTTGCATCCCAAGAACACCATACCTACTGTGAAGCATGGGGGTGGGAACATCATGCTTTGGGGCTGTTTTTCTGCTAAGGGGACAGGACGACTGATCCGTGTTAAGGAAAGAATGAATGGGGCCATGTATCGTGAGATTCTGAGCCAAAACCTCCTTCCATCAGTGAGAGCTTTGAAGAAGAAACGTCGCTGGGTCTTCCAACACGACAATGATCCCAAACACACCACCCGGGCAACAAAGGAGTGGCTCCATAAGAAGCATTTGAATGTCCTGGAGTGGCCTAGCCAGTCTCCAGATCTCAACCCCATAGAAAATCTGTGGAGGGAGTTGAAAGTCTGTGTTGCTCGGCGACAGCCCCAAAACATCACTGCTCTCGAGAAGTTCTGCATGGAGGAATGGGCCAAAATACCAGCTACTGTGTGTGCAAATCTGGTAAAGACCTATAGTAATCGTTTGACCTCTGTTATTGCCAACAAAGGTTTTGTTACAAAGTATTGAGTAGAATTTTTGTTATTGACCAAATACTTATTTTCCACCCTGATTTACAAATAAATTCTTTAAAGATCCTGTCATGTGAATTCAAGGATTTTTTTTCACATTCTGTCTCTCACAGTTGAAGTGTACCTGTGATGAAAATTACTGACCTCTGTCATCATTTTAAGTGGGAGAACTTGCACAATCGGTGGCTGACTAAATACTTTTTTGCCCCACTGTACCTATAGTACTAATCTGTCCATTGGAACCTACAGAGGACAAGGAAGACCACCAACAATCTGTCAACCATGACTGGAGAAAGATGGGCCTCCATGCCAACCTGGGTGCACCCTAAGCACCATCTCTACCCCTGGAGCCAGCAGCATGTGAGAAACTCCATGATGACATGCTGATAACGGTCATTAAAGTGAACACAAATTAGTTCCTGTTTTTTAAGAACTGGTTGTAACCCTGCTGTTTGCATCAAAGCCATCCTTCCTACAAAATGAAAGACCAGCTTCATTATTAGAAAGTCGACATTTATTACAGCTTTTGTTTGCTTTTGGAGTCCACCTGTTCCCCCTGCACTGATCCAAAGTTTGTAATGGTAACCTGCAGATGGTAGCATCACCACAGTAACAAATGTTCATGTAGACATCCCTAATCTGGAATCCTTAAACACCTGGGAGAGTTCATGTGTGATAACCAGAAAATAACTGTGCTTAATGGGGCTGCCAACTGTCACTACGTCCCCAGTTCCTCCCGCTGGAAAAAAAGCTCATCTATCCGAGCCACACATTGCGTCACGTTACTGTCCACAATCCACTAACTGCAGTGCAAGTTTTGTTTTACGTTGACCTCATGTGAGTAAGAAGGGGATGTTTAACACCTTCCATTAGCAAAAAGCATAAAGTAAATAGAAACCAAATGCAACAAAAATAACTAGAAACTTAATAACTGTGGTTATTTTTTTTAACAGTTTGTTCTTTACTTAAATAAACTTTTAATTTAATTTCGTGTAAGCTGTCATTTGATTTGATTGATGGTCACATACTCTATAATGGATTTATATGTATTATTTAGGTCAACTGGATGGAAGCACAAGCACTCAGTTCTTTAAAGCTGCAGCAGGAAATATGCAAACCTTCAGTTAGATTTGGAACATAAACATGATCATGGTCGTGTATCTCCTCTGGATCTTCGTCCACTGGAAGTGTAATCCCTCATTGCCACAGGAAACCAGAGAGTACTAAACACCAGTTACCCTTTTCTACGTCCAAACGTCTTTTGTTGTCTGCGACTTCAGGTGGTGTTTTTCTTTTTGGGACTTTGGTAGTTAGTCCTAAACTTGAAGTGGTAGCAGCCGACTGTTTCTCTTTCTCTGATATTTTTGAGCAGAGAATCTCTCACACCAGTAGTGTTTTGCAGGGCCAGATTATGATGGTAAGGACCCCTAACCCCCAATTGTCTTGAAACGGCCCTGAGTGTGGGACTGAGCTTTGAAGGTCATCTGAATCAAGGCATGAAATTTTTGTTTTTGGCTATTTTGTTTTACAAATTTGCTATTGCACTTTAATTTCTAACCTCGGATCAGACTAATATTTCCAAGCATGTTGCATCTACGGGTGAAACTCCAAAAATTAGAATATTATGCAAAAATTTCATTAATTTCAGTTATTCCACTAAGATGAAACCAGTATAGCCGATGAGATAGACTAATTATAATTTGTTATAATTGTAATGATTATGGCTCAAAGCTTATTGCTTATGAAAACTCCAAATTCACAATCTCAAACGATTAGAATGAAATAAGCAAAAAAGTTTTAAAGAAAAATATGTCAGACTTCTGAAGAAGTATCACGCCTTGGTTTGGATCCTTTTGCTGAAAACCTCCTGGCTGTTCCTCGAACCAGACTGAAAACCAAAGGGGACAGGGCCTTTCAGACTATTGCACCCAGACTTTGGAACAGTCTACCTTTAAATCTCCGTCTCTCTAACACTGTAGAGATCTTTAAAAATCATCTAAAAACTCACCTTTTCATCCAGGCGTTCCCTCCCTAAATGTTCAGAATGATGGCTTTGTTCGGGTTCACACCTTCACTTTGTTCATACTCATGATTTTATTTTCTATTTTATCACTGCTATTGTTTTTCTGATGTTTTTATTGGTTAGAGGTATTTGCCCTGATCTTTATCATGTTGTACAGCGCTTTGTGATTTATATCTGTGAAAGGCGCTATATAAATAAACGTTTACTGAAATAAATAAACTTTTGCACAATGTTCAAATTGTCTGGTTTGTGGACTAGTTTGATCCTGTTTTAGATTGCAGGATGTTGGGAAATCTAGATATCTGGACAAACAGTAGCTGAAGCATTTTGCTCATATTTAGGATGCCTTAATTGCCAGGCCAGGTTTCTCAGAGATTTGGTCCCTAGCAGTGACTGTACAAAGATTCTTTTAAACTCAAAGATGGTTTGTTTTTACAGTGACCATGAAAAAAGAAAACGACGTTTGATAGCGCCTCTCAAGATAAAAATCACGATGTGCTTCACAAAAATATTTAAGTATGATTTTGTGTTTGTCTTTTATTTTGTAGAGTAAACCCGGAAGCATTTTTTGGATCGCTAAGTACATCCGGTTTGTGGTTCGTGCTAAAATAAGGTGAAGTCCTTCATTTTTTCTTCGGACAAACCGTTTTAATGATCTTTGAATTATAGCCCTGGGTCTTTGTTTCTGGACTATTTTGGACATTCTGACGGTGGAGGTGATCTATTCATCTGGACGCTGAGAAGGTTTGTAGGTTTAAAACAGATAAATTACCTCAGAGATGTGTGCAGGAAGCTAGCGGATGTTAGCATGCACGCCTGAATGAAACATCTGGAAGTTTTTCCTAACAAATCCAACGTGGGTTTGGGTTAGTCTGTCAATAGTTTGACGTTCAGCCAGAGTCAAGGAGTTTTATTTGACTCGAACGAAGTTTAACTAGACTTTGTTCTAACGCTCTGCTGGTCAACTGCCCGTCAGGACAAGTTTATCCTGCAAACTCGCACAGATCACTTACGCGTGACGTCACTGATTTGGTGTAACACCTGTCTCTGCCCGAATCCCTGAGAGGCTGCTTTTAGTTACAAAACAAACACATCTGGGACGCAACCACCAAATATGAGCTCCATCTGCTGGAGGATGAAACTCTGTCATTCTGGAAAATAACGAAACACGGTAAAAATCACCTTTAACTATTATCGCTCCTTTGTTTTAGAAATGTCATCAATCTGGAGTCTGAGGCCGGCACTGGTGAAAGGTGAGTTTACCAGACCCAAGGTGGGTTTATCTAGAGTCTGTCTCAGTTATCGTGGTGACCTGGAGTCCAGCCTCTGTTGCCATGGTTATCTAGAGTCCAGTCTCTTTTGCCACGAGGAATTGCATTTGGGCAGATTGATCTGAACAACCTTCATACATCCATCTTATTCTCAGGAGCTTCAAACATAAATTTTATTTTATTTTTTCCTGTAGCATCCCAGCTGGCCTCCGTCTGGTCCGCCCCCCTCCTTTCCAGAACAATGGCCACCCTCAACCAGATGCACCGGCAGGGGAAGCCTAAAAAGCCCCCTAAGACACTGGGACCCACGTTCGGCTGCCCACAGCTCAAAGCCGTTGTCTTAAAGACGATGATCCGAAAACCCAAGAAGCCCAACTCAGCCAACAGGAAATGTGCTCGGGTACGGTTGTCTAACGGAAAGGAGGCAGTGGCGTTCATCCCTGGGGAGGGACACAACCTGCAGGAACACAATGTGGTTCTGGTTGAGGGTGGGAGG
>SSNQ01034486.1:23357-40340 GCA_006942095.1 Nothobranchius kuhntae | reverse complement strand
GTGTGTGTGTGTGTGTGTGTGTGTGTGTGTGTGTGTGTGTGTGTGTGTGTGTGTGTGAGGCTTCTGTTGGGAGGAGGTGAATTAGCGGGTGGCTAACTCCAGAGCTAGCATGCTATTATAAACAATCTTGATTTGAACATCTGGAGCGCTGATTCCATTGTTTTCTGCAGCATTTTGGGTTCGAGTTCCATCATCTTCTGCCTGATTTCACAGCGACTCAGAAAGAAGCCAGAGGTGAGTCGCTAACTTCATCATCATCATTATCAGCATCATCATCACTATCACTGTAGGCCACCTTTAACCTTCTGGCAGAAAGATCAACCAAAGTCCTCAAACACTAAAGCAGTCCTCCAGAACCACTTAGAGGACTAGAGGAAGTCCAGCCACCAAAATGATCTCTTCTGTAAATGAGAGCGGAATTCTCTTAGCAGCCAATCAGCTGTCGGATCAGACTCCTGGGACCAATCAGGAGGAGGAAGGGCTTCATATCGTTTCTTTATCCAGGTAGTCTCATTAAAGGGAGGCCCTGGTTGAGATGGAAACATTTTCATCAGCATTCATATGAAACACATTTGGTCCTGTAGCAATTAATACATATTAATTATGACCAATAAGATGTGATATTCCATATAAATATGGAATGTCAATCTTATTGATCTTTGAATGTTTAATCGGAAGATTCTAGGGTTCTTTGCTTATTCAGGGACCATAAACACACTTCGTATTAATTCAGACAGAGTCAGTATTTAGTTTATAAAATGAATTTAATTCTTTTCCTAAACTAATCATTTATACATGACAGGATATGACTAATGAGATGTAGTGCGGTGGATGTGAGGTGTTGTGATGGAAGCTAGATGTTGTAGCAACCGTTCTTTGTATCTGAGAGAAATTGCGAAATCTGGGTGTAAAAGAATTTGTTGTTTG
Organism: Nothobranchius kuhntae; assembly: GCA_006942095.1. Taxonomy (NCBI): domain Eukaryota; kingdom Metazoa; phylum Chordata; class Actinopteri; order Cyprinodontiformes; family Nothobranchiidae; genus Nothobranchius; species Nothobranchius kuhntae. The sequence continues at coordinate 39,413 of SSNQ01034486.1, read as the reverse complement.
TTATAAACTAGAGAGTTAGTTATTGATAGAAACCTCATCAGACACCAGTATGCAGGCTTACGATCAGAGTGGTGAGGTCACCGGACGCCAGAACCACAATACTCAGAGATTAGTAGCTTCCTCTGAGTTCAGCTGAGATGCAGCCCGGGGTCTGCAGGTTAGGTGTGAAGTAGCTCTGAAAAGAGCTGTTGTGTCTGTAATCACTCGCAGCGTCGCAGAAAGGGTTTTGACTTAAGGTCAAAGGAGTTCGTTTCAAAAGAGGCTTCTTTCCCGATTTCGCTCAATCGGGGGTTCAGCTGGAAACTGAATTACTTGGGAAGTCATTTTTGTTTTATTAAACTACTTTGTTATGATTTCTGGCCAAGTTTGACAAATCAGAATTTGACACGTTTCTGAGTATTTACCAACATCCCTCAGAAAGCCACACCTTCCTTCAGATGTCTGGTGTTCACACTGTGAGTGCAAGAACCTTGCGTGAGAATGTTTGAATGTTTTATCTTCATGGTATGTAAACACACACTGAACAGAATCTTCTGGGTTTGGAAGGCCAACCAGAAAGTGGATTTATTTCTGTAGACGAAAGGTCACTATGTTGATCAATATATAGGTGAAAAAATCCAGGTTGTGTTTTTAGGCTCAAAGAAGAAATCAGATCAGAGTGTAGAGCTAAGATGATGTCATCAGCCATTAGCTGATTCCATCAACAAGATCTGAGAGAAAAAGACACCTCGTCCAGATAGTCAGAGGTCAGAGGTCATGGGGTGTGTCTCATGCTGTGTTCCAGCTGCAGCCGCTGTTCCTGCTCAGCGTGACCGACCTCCTGCTCGCCCTCTGCTGGCTCGTTGGAGCTGTTCTCTTCTCTCAGCGCTGCAGCAACCTGAACACACTCTGCTACAACCTGCACACGGTGGAGCAGGTAACACACACACACACACACACACACGCATGCACACACACACACACACACACACACATTCTGGTTCTGACGTACTGCTGGGATGTTCAGGGGAAAGTTCTGATATTTTCCCTGAGGTTTGAGAACACTGAGTGATTTCCATCAGTGAAACCTTGTCAGGAAGTGAGTTGTGTTTCCTCCTGGGACACAATCCCATCACCGCTGGAAACTCACGACTTGTTCAGAAAAACAATAGAAACACACGGCGGTCTGCAAACAGCAACAACCTGTCTCCTAAAAAGTTCTTTCAATCCCTGAAACACTTTAGCAAAAAGGGACTCCATCTAGAAACGTTTGTTTTCATGGCTCGATTCAACTAAGGGATTCTAAGTGTTTTAATTAGATAAAAGACAGAAAGTAAAGACTAAAAACTGTGAAGCTTTGACTGTGAAAGATCATCCAAATCCTTTTTAAGTCCCACTCTAATAATCTTTTGTAGCTGTTTTAAATAGTTCTCAGTGTTCTTTAAACTATGATGATGCTGTTTTTAGCCAAAATCACAAAACCTGTGTTGTTTTCTAGTAAAATTCACCTGTGGGTTGTGGGCGGAGCCGTTAGCTCAGAAGACACGGACTCTCTAGGTGTAAATCAGGTGCCTCACTAGTTGAGCTGTCAATTTGACATTTGAAGTCTGATAAACATTCATCTATTTCTCTACTAGTGGAGCTTGTGCTCCGCCATTGGCTTGGTGACGTAACAATGCCAGTAAGTTTTGGGTGGACGTTTTCGTCTGCTACTGATTCACAGCGATTTGAATGCAGAAATATTCAGAAGAGCTTAAATTTCTTTAGACATGTCCTGCAGCACAAGAAAAATACCTCAAAAATATGTTAAAACAGGAAAAAACATGATTTATATTAGAGTGGGTCTTTAAACTGAAATAAAATGTGACTGAAAACCTCTGAGTGAGAACCGGAGCAGCAGGTTCTGATTCGTGTTATTGTGATTTAGAAAGAAAGAAACGGATCTTTTAAATAGCGCCTCTCAAGATAAAACTCACAAGGAGCTTCACAATAAAACAAAACACACAAAAAAGATTAAAATATAAATAATATTTCTAAAATTGATTAAAAATATGTTTATAATGAGAAATAAATGTTGTGATAAAAAATGTAAGGAAAGGGAGAGAGAAAATGAATAGGATAGAGGGAAATCAGTGGATCCTGGGAAAGGTGGAAATAGAACAGAATAAGGAAAGGGTGATGACAAAGGTCACGCAAAAGCCAGTTTGAACAAGTTTAATCTCAGACCCTGGATCTGTAATCCAGGCTACAGTCTGAGGGGATTACTGGTTCTGTGACCATATGTGTATTTGAGACCTGATCAGGGTTAGGGTTGAACTCAGACCATCTGGTTCCCTTCCTGGGCCGGACCCGGGGTGAAAACAGAAGATCTGTCTAAAAACCTTAGCTTCACCTTTTGGTCCTGATTTATTTCGTGAGCAGACGATGCTCTGGTTTACCCGTCTGCTCAGAATCTAATGTTCACTTCCTGTTTTACTTCCAGTACGGATCTTTTCTGGGGGGATGCACACATACGCCAGTTCACATGAATGGAGAACTGACTAGAATTTAAAAGCTCAGCACTTTGCATTATTCGGATGCATCGATTAAACTAAATTCAAATCTGCTGAGTCATGCTGATGCTCTGACAGCAAAGTTCTCCATCCCGGCTGGTTCCAATGGGTCAGTGGGCCCAGACAGCCTGGTCCAGAACTGGGTCATCATAGGGGTGAAGAAGAGCAGCAAAAGCAGGACAGAACAGAAACTACAGAGAAACATTGCTGACCTACTTTTGTTGTCTGATGGTTTAACCCTCCAATCGCCGGAGGGAGCTCACACCCAAAAAAGTCAACTAAGGCATTTGTTTGATTGGTTAAATGGAAATTTCTCTATTTAACATGAACATATCATGTTTATGTTTTTAAATCATTATAACTTATTTGTTTAACATAAAATAACAAAACGTTTAATGGACAAGACTGGCATTCTTCAGTCCAATGAAGTGTAAATGCTTCGAATCAACAACTCACACTGATATCTAGTGCGCATGCTCAAACTTCCCGGAAGCTAAGAAGCGGGAACACGGAGCAAGTTTTCTGGGTGAAAGTTTCTGAACCCAAACTCTGTTTCAGGTTCTGTACATGGCCTCGTTCTTCTACACGTTAAACTACGTGTGGAACCTGTACACAACAATCAGAGAGAAGTTCCACAGCTGCTACAGCGGATATTCGGTCCAGGTGAACCCAAACCCACCAGATCACTCTTAAACTGTTCAGATAAGAAAGGATAAATAAATCTGGTTCTGGTGAGATTTATTTAAATAACAAACTCCAGTTTATTTATTTTTACTCTTCCTTGTTTTTGTATAAAAACAAAACTGTGTTTGTGATTTTTAGAAGAGTTAGAAAGTCTCTAAATCACATGAAAAAAGTCAGACTCTGATTAATTTGGTGCTTTCATTGATTTTATATGTTTTCTCCAGTTTTCTAACAGAGTAAAAACGAGTGCCAAAGTCATAGCGCTGAGCTCATGGTGAGTGAACACACCTCCATGGTGATGGTGGTGGTTATGTAGGTTGTTGGTGATGACGATGATGATGATGGAGGTTGATGATGATGATGGTGGTGGTGGTTGTTGTTGGTGATGATGATGTTAATGACAATGATGATGATGATGGTGGGTGAGGATGATCATGAAGTTGATGATAATGATGATGATGGAAGTTGATGATAATGATGATGATATAGATATAGGTTGAAGATGATGAAGAAGAAGAAGATGATTGATGATGATGATGATGGTGGGTGAGGATGATCATGAAGTTGATGATAATGATGATGATATAGATATAGGTTGAAGATGATGATGAAGAAGAAGATGATTGATGATGATGATGATGACGATGATATAGATCTAGGTTGATGATGAAGAAGAAGATGATTGATGTTGATGATGATGGAGGAGGTTGATGAGGATTATCATGAAGATGATGATGATGATATAAATATAGGTTGAAGATGATGATGAAGAAGAAGATGATTGATGATGATGATGATGATGACGATGATATAGATATAGGTTGATGACGATGAAGAAGAAGAGGATTAAGGTGGATGATGTTGATGTAGGCTGATGAGGATTATCATGAAGAAGAAGAAGATGATGATGATGATGTTGATGACAGTGGTGATGATGGAAGCTGTTGTTGTTGATGATGATGATGATGAAGATGATGATGATGACAATGGTGATGATGGAAGCTGTTGTTGTTGTTGATGATAATGATGAAGATGATGATGATGATGATGACGATGATGAATTCCTCTTTTCCAGTCTGGTTCCTCTGCTGCTGATGACTCCTGTATTTATTAAAGGAAACCTAAGCCAGTGCCAGGCCAATTTCACCAAACCTTACAGGTGAGGTCACACCTGAGCTACACAAATGAAGGTAACATTTTACAACAAGGATCCCTTTATTTATGGTATTAAGGGTTTACTAACACATTAACCAAAACTGTAATTAATGCAGAGAATTACATGCATAATGCTAAGGAATTACATACTGCAACCATTATTTAATGCTTATTACTGTGTTAGTGAGGTTTAGAAATAACCATCAGTTAACTGCTTACTAATGCATCAAATAATATGGTTAGTAACGCTATGTAATGCATAAAATCCTTTGTTAACACTTTATTTAATGGCATTTGAATGCTTAATAATGCACTAATGTTAATAAGGAGACCCTGGTTGTAAAGTGTAACTGAAAAGAAAGCAGCTATCCAGATTCAGTAGAGAAAACAACAGAAGTGTTTGGTTTTGACCCTCATGGTGTCTCTACTGAACCTAGGTGTCTGCTGATGCACACTGGAGCGCTGTACCTGACCTCAGATCAGCTGATCAGCTCATCCTGCAGTCTGTGGCACACCTACCAGATCATAGTCTTCCTCAGCACCTTCCTCCTGACTCTCCTCAGCACCAGTGTGAGTATCACAGGCAGAAACCAGATGGGACTTTAAAACTGAGCCTGACCAGATCAAACATGTCAGCATTTAAAGGTTTGTGAGCATCAAACATTAATGATGAGAGCAGATAAAACAATGTTAAACTTAATGAGACAAACTGGATCTTTGCTCACAGAAACAGCTATGTTTAGTTTTATGACAGAAGCAGAATGTTCTGGTAAATTCTGTTATATTTGCATAACCTGCTCCAGGTGATGGTGGTAAGAGCTCGCCGTATCTACAGGCGGGTTGTGTCAGCACATGGTTACCTAGGCAACGAGCAGCGGACTTTGTTCCAAGTGATGGACCGACGGATGGTCCTGTACCCGCTGGTGTTTGTCCTCTGCTGGGGTCCAGGTTAGGGTTTCTGTACAGATGCTGTTGTTGTTGCACAGACCAGATGTTGGTCATCCTGATGGCCTCTGTGTGTGTGTGTGTGTGTGTGTGTGTGTTCCCTGGTTAGCCGTGACTCTGGCGCTGCTGCGAGTGTTCCGACCCTTGACGCGTCATGGTCTGGTGATAGTCGTCCTTTACATACTTCAGGTCAGTCTGAACGATCAGTTTGTTTTGAGCTCGGAGATTATCGCCACCATTGAGACTTATTTTTTGATCATTCTAAACATTTAGGTGGTTTTGTGTGTTTTTAACCTTTTAAACAAAACTGAAAACTCAGAGCTGCTTTGGTCTGCCACTGAAGTCTGCTGTAGTTTTAGATCATGAAGGTGATGATGATATAGTTTAATTTGTCTCCTCTATAGATTTTTAATCATCTGGGACAGCAGAAAGTGTTTCTATGATCGAAAACATAAATTATATAATTTATTATTCCACTGACTCTCCTCTGACTGTTTTCTGTCCTCAGGCTCTCACCGCTGCCTCTCAGGGCTTCCTCAACTGTCTGGTCTATGGATGGACCTGTGCTCACCTGCGTCGAGCCAGTCTCAAGTTTTTTTTACGAGACGTGGACACCCAAACACCTCTGCTGCGGTCCCAGCGGAGCAAAGGTTACCAGAGCTTGAGGTCTGTGGCCTGAACTCTGGAGAAAGGCATCAGCTGTCCCTTTGGGTGGAAAGAAAACCACCATGACTGTGTCCAGCTCTGATCCAGAACCACTGAGGCGAGAAAAGGGGAAGAGGAAGACGAGGGGGAGTTATCGCAAAGAGGAAGAGCAACGAAGAAAACAGGATTTGAAAAAACATTTTATTCTGTCAGAACTTCCAAACCTCGCAGGTGCTTTCGTTTCTGAATTAGGTCACATGAGCTTTGAGGATTAAGAAAGGCTCAAAAAAACGGATTCTAATGATTACGAGTTTCAGTTCACGTCAGACAAAAAGTAGTCTGGTCAAACTTTATTTCACTTGTTAAAAACACAAACTTCTCTTTATTCAACTCGTTCTGAAGGAACCCGAGAGAAGAATAAAGAGTTTCATGAGCTGATTCTCAGTTTGTCAGGATTCCGTTCACAGCTGATGCTGCGTTCAGGGTCAGATAAAAACCTCAGTCAGTTCTGTCAGGGCCTCATTTCTTGTCATGCAAAAGCATTTCATCCCTGCAGACCAAGACCGGGTGGTTCTAATGGAGAAAAGCTGGTTCTGGTTCTGGTTCTAGTACCGACCATCTGCAGCAGCTTCAGACTCACAGACAAAAACTTTCATTTAGTCATGAAACATGAGGAATAAAACCAGATGAGACAAACGTCTAATCTAAATCTAATTTATTATAAAAAAAAGGAAGAAAAGAGCTGATTTATTATAATAAATCCCAAATGAAGTTTAAACGTGTCATAAAAACTTTATTATACGACAGTTAGTTCTGACCGAGTGATTTGATTGGTCAAGAGACTTTCCAAGAGTGCTGATATTGGACTATAACAGCACTGGGACTGTTTACAAACATTATCACTCCGCTGTGCACAGGTGTTCTAACCGCTATTGTAGAAAATGTTTGTGTTGCCTAGCAACAGCCTTGTCTGAGTCTCCGTTTTGTGTTGGGACTATTTGTGTTGGCGGAGCCTGATAAATGATTAAATAAATGAACAAATCATAATCTGTTGTTGCTTATTGTTGTTATAAAAAATAAAATGATCAGCTAGAACTGTTGTATTAAAGCAATTTCACACTGGAGGTCGTGTCTTGTTGCAGAACATCAGCACTGGTGTAATTGTCTACGATCGAATCACACCAGTGCTGATATTCAGCAATAACGCACAACCTCTCGTGTGATGTTGCTTAATTTTATTGCTACAGACACAAAACGTCTTATTTATTGTTTTCCCTGAGGGAAGTTCTGGATCATAAATCTGAGACAGAAATGAGGAAGCTGTGGGCCGAGATGCTTTTCAGATGATTGGATGTTTTTAATCATCGTTATGCAATTAAAACATAATTAAAACCTTTTGTGTTTGTTCTGCTGAAGATGTTAAGATTCCACACATGACGTCATAACTGATGTAACTCTAGATGTTCTTCTGCTGACCAACAGAGCAGAAAGCTGCAGCATCCATTCAGAGAGACACCACGTGATGCAGGACACTGATGTCACACACACACACACACACACACACACACACACACACACACACACACACACACACACACTCTCTCTCTTCTCTCTCTCTCTCTCTCTCTCTCTCTCTCTCTCTCTCCATCCTGCTGAGGGCGTTCAGCAAGAACCAGCAGAACAATTAAATTGCTCTTTAATCAGACCTGAAGCTTTCTGAAAACTGATGTTCATGTTGTCAATGCAGACAAATCAAGACTAAAACCTGAAATGAAACATCAGCTGTTTGTGAGAGAGAGGAGGTGCAGGATGAAGCTCAGCCATCGAGAGGTTCACCTGATGGCACAACACAAGTTATCACAAGGCACTATAGACATTTTCATTGAACCTACAGAACACTGTGTTCAATGTTGTAATTAGTTGATTTTTTAATAAAACCCAGCAGACTGCATGGACTTGCAGCATTTACTTTGTGTGAATGTAGCGACAGCGGAGAGGAAAGTTTAGGGTGAAAAATGTTTATTTTCATTATCAGGAACAAACAATAATAAAGAGGACAGAACAGCTGCGTTTCACTGATCCATCATCCAACAAGACCCATCATGGCAGTTATCTTTGATAAGGCCATAGTTGGGTCCCCCAGCGCTCACAAAGTCTGAAACTGCCTTGGTTCCCTCAAAGTTTCTGGTGCGGATCAGCTGACAACGAACAGATTTTAGAGATCTTTAGTTTAGAAGAAACATTTCAGCCTGACTTTATGAGATCTCAAAGTGTTTTCTAGTTTGGGTTTTTAAAGGATCTTTTTAAAAGAAAGTTTTAATAGATCCATGTTATTTTTATGTTTTTAAGTTCTGTGCATAAAATCCCTCTCAAGTGTGTGTGTGTGTGTGGGTGGGGCTGCTTCTATGTTAATTTTCCTCATTGTGACATCACAAACTGGGACTTTTTGAAACAGCTCATTTGAGCTCTCTTGAAACCAAACACCGACAGAAAACGGATGGATGGAAATGTTTTCAACGTTTGTAGTATTTCTAGAGGCAGTGCAAAATAATACAAAAAATATTTTAAAAAAAAACGAGTTTTTCATATGTTCCCTTGGTAAAGGGTAAATGGCCTGTATTTGATATAGCGCCTTCTAGAGTCCTGGAACCCCCCAAGGCACAATCAGTCATTCACCCATTCACACACACATTCACACACTGGTGGGGATGAGCTACGATGTAGCCACAGCTGCCCTGGGACGCACTGACAGAGGCGAGACTGCTGAGCACTGGCGCCACCGGTCCCTCCGACCACCACCAGCAGGCAAGTTGGGTTAAGTGTCTTGCCCAAGGACACAACAACAGACTAGAACATGCAACCTTCCGATTATGGGGCGAGCACTTAACTCCTGTGCCACCGTCGCCCCTAAACAACAATAAATTTATTTGTGTATTTTTTTAATATAAAAAACCTTAATATCACCAGTCAAATTGGGCCAAAGTGCTGGACACTTAAAGACATAAAATACATGTAAAGATAAAAACAAATATAAAACAGCCAGACTAATAACACACTGAGACCAATCAAAAACAAACAAACAAACAAAAATAGATCCAAACTCACGTTCAATAAATCTGGTTTTGGACCTAAACATGATGGTTCTGTCTGGAATCGCAAGGATCCACTCACCTCACTGACACTAAACTCAAAAACAAAACCAGCTGATCCAATCAGACCCACCGATCTGAGGCTGAACCTCTCCTCAACACCTTCAACAAGAGGTTAGGTAGCTAGCTGCTCCAGAGCAGGTGTGTGTTGACACAAGGAGATAAGACATCAAATGGATGTCAGCTCACCTCTCAAGCTGAGCTCATGTGTCGAACATCAGTGACCACCGTCTGAGAGGAGTCCATATCCGTTTCCTTTATGGATGAGCCACTGATCGCCGTTTTCCAGCATCACTCTGCAAAACCAACAATCATCTCAGCATGTTTGAGCATACAGGAACACAGAAGTTTGGACCTCACACATTTCCTAAGGCCATATTTACTCGCCTCACACTTTTAAAATGCAATGAAATATACATTCATCCTGAAATCATTACCAGGAAGAACTTTAAAGAGTTCACAAGAACACATTATTTGCTTGCTTCAGAGGAAAAAGGGAAAAAACGTTTAATTTTATTATGAGAGTCTTTAACCATAGGTGGTCTTCCTTGTAGTTTTACTGACCGAACTCCAGTGTGGCTGAAAACTCCGACAGCAATAGGATATCCTTTTAACGGCCTTAGTACTTGCTCAGCTTGGTAAACTCGCTGGTTGTAGAGATCCGTCAGCTCCGGGCCAGAGAGGTCGTAGTTGTAGTTGCTGTAACTTCCTGTCAGAAAGTAAAATTCACAAACACAGCTGGGTGTTGGGTCTTGACACCTCAGGACACCTGGCTCAGACCTTTCCTCCTGATGAGGACTCCACAGAAGCGACCAACAGGGTCAGAGCTGCTGCCCAGAGGAGGATCTTCAGTCCAGTCAGGGTTCTCTTTTAGGGTCAGATCAGAGAGAGGCCAGCTTATAGAGTCTGGAAAACTCCCCCCACACGGTTCTGTCCAAACAGGCTGCTAGTTGTTTTCCACTCAGCTGATCGATCAGATGGTTGGATCAGAATCAGAACACGAACCAAAAGCATGAAGAACTTTTCCAGGAAAAATATTTACTTCACTGGTTTTATGGTTTATGGGGCAGCAGTAGCTCAGGAGGTAGAGCGGGGTGCCTCATGATTGGAGGGTCATGGGTTTGATTCCAGCTCCCGCCAGGGGTTTTCTGCTTTTGTGTCCTTGGGCAAGACACTTCACCCAACTTGCCTGTGTTGGTGGTGGTCAGAGGGGTCGACGGTGCCAAATGGCAGCCTCGCCTTTGTCAGATCGCACCAGGGCGGCTGTGGCTACAAATGAGCTTACCATCACTGGCAGTGTGTGAATGGGAGAATGCATGAAAGCATCTTTGTGTGTCCTAAACAAGCGCTATATGAGTTTGATGTATTATTATTATTATTATTATTATTATTATGGTTCAAACCCGGACAGTCTGTATCAGCCATTGTGTTCTTGGGGATGACACCTGTCCTCCTCGTCTGCTGGTGGTTGTTGGAGGGTACAACTTCCTCTGAATCCTTCATGAATCCTCTTTTTTCCCCTGACAGAATGAACAGGTCTGCAGCTAGACATCAGCACTGTTCTGTGGTTGTGAAATGTGGTACTTTAATTGTTTGATCAGTGTATAAAACCAGTGAGCAGCAGCCCAAAGATGGTGTGTTTAAGTGATGAAACTTCAGAAATGTCCCGCGCTCCCCCAACTTCTAAATGCTGCCAAAGAGAGACATGAAGCAGCTTCTCTTTATTTTGATTGGCTGATGTCTTCTTCTCTTCCTGTCTGTGTATTTTTGTTCTTTGGGGTCAATAAAAACCTTTAGTTGCCAAAACTATCCTGTAAAAATGACAGAAAACATAACTTACTTCAAATATTTCAATTTTATTCTTACTGAAATAAAACCCCAGAAGCTTTCATAAATAAATAAGTAAATAAAATAAATCAATAAATAGTGTTTGTATAAAAATCAGTTATTTTCATGTTTTTTTGATGAGGAGAAAACAGCAGAGGAACAGTTTTTCTGTAGAATCTTTGAGAAACATTTCTCTGACCGATGGTGACCTCAGCGTTGCTCCGACTGGATTCCTGGCGTCACGCCTTCAGCCGTACAGGAAGTCTTCATGGTGGTGCAGAAAAACATCTCGGCTGCTAAACAGACTGGAGCTGCTGGAGCTGACGCCGCCAATCATGGCGAGGTAGGAATGATGCAAGATAGGAAGCTGGATGGACAGACGGCGTTGGACGCTGAGAGAAACCACACAAAGATATTCATCATCAAGTTCATGGCTCTGGAGCAAACTGATGGTGAATTTATCACTACTCACTACAGAGTATGGAATTAAATTACTTTTTATGATCATTTTGATGAATATTACTGCAATTTCTTTAGTTTAGATTAGGAAGTCTCAGAAAGAAATGGGGACCGAGCAACCATCCCTGAGGAACACCAAATCCCCGCCTACTGAGACGAAGACAAGTTCTAATGTCCACCGTATCAATGTCAAACCCTGCTTCTGCATGATCAGGTCTGGGACCAGATTGACCAAATTTTAGATCAAAGTTTGTTATATTTCTCTTCAACAAAAGGGGCGGAGCTAAAGCCTCCACCTGAGCTTGATGCATTAAAACGGTTGTGTGAATGTAACTATAAAATCAGATGGCAGGAAGTCCCTCTGGTGAACTTCCTGTCTGATTGGTTGTTGTTATTTTAACTCACTGTTCAGGAGAGTTGATGTCGACTGGACTTGACGCTTTTTCCTGCAGGTGTTTGCTGTAAGAACAGACCTGAACTTCATGAGCTGACATCTGAGAACCGAGTTCAGGTCCTGACAGAAAAGCAGAATTAAAAAGAAAAGATACACTTGTTAGGAAAGTGAAAAGCTTTAACTCCTGTGAGCTATCGGAGGATTTCTGATGTTACCAAGTTTTCCTCCTGCTTCATCCTGAATCATCTCAGAGAGCTGCAAGCTGATGGTTTCTACCTGGACATCCAGCTGGAACAGAACAGAATAAATACGTGCTCACACAATCGTCTGTGGTTTCACTGCTCCAGAACGTGACCCGACTCCACCTGAGCGCTTTGACTCTTCAGCTCCTCATTCATCCTTCTCAGCCGGTCCTCATCTTCCTCATCTGCTGCTTCATCCTGCAGCTCAGCTGATTGCTGCAGCTTCCTGCTGCTTGATAAAACTAAACAAATCTGAAAAGAAAGAAAAAGAAACTTCAGACATCTAAGTATTAAGCTGCATTTGATGCTTCTCAACTGCAAAGGCAGCAGACTCACTTGAGGTCCGAACAGACCACTCAGGATGGAGAGGTTACAGCTGAGGATGAGGATGCTGCTCAGACAGAACTGAACAGGAGGATCATGGGATGTCAGCAGAGCTCCCATCACACCCGACATGCTGAACAGTGTCACAGAAAACACGCTGAGGATGAGGAGCTTACTGCTGGCGGCAGAAGGACCCAGATCTGCTGTCCTGATGCTCCAGGCCAGGAAACAACCAAGACCCTGAAGAATAAAGACAAAATCCAGAAGATCCTCTGAAATCCTACTGATGTTCTGAACAATGAAAATGAAAGAAAAACTGTTAAATCACACAATCCACTTGTTGTCTGAAGAAATTAATCAGAGTAACAAGCTTTTCAAGTTTAGACAGAGCTTCATTAATGTGATCAACCTCTGTGTGTTAATGAGGGAAACAACTAGAAGATCCAACCCTAATGTCCACCTTTGCCTGACGGACATGTTTAGGACAGAATGCCATCTGAGGTTTCATCTCTGAATCCGATCCCCGGTCATTTTCACAGCAACAACAAAGACCCTGTGAGCCTCTGGAGGTTTGATTAGGAAGCTAGCTCACATCAACAAACTTCTCTCTCTAGTCTAAATGTTTGGTGCTTTGCATTTCCCTGTTTGAACAGAGAAAACTCCTCCTCTGAGTGTGATGCTTAATCAGTAACCAGTCAGATCAACACACTGTTGTTTCTGCGAAAGACACTGCTCAGAAGCATTAATCATTTTACAGTAAGGTGCTGTTATTAATGTGCTTTTTGTGTTCATACTTTAAATCAAAACTTCCCCATGTAATTCCATGACTGAATGGAAGTTCAGGAAGTTTGTTCCAGCAGTTCTGCAGCACAGCCCTAGAGCCTCATGGGGGCGCCAGAGCAGCTTCAAACTTCAGTCTGAATCCATGTTTGAGTCTATTGTGTTTACATCCACGGTGTTCATGAGTCAAGAAAAATCCTTTTATTCTAGTCAGCGGTGTCTGGTCATTAGAGGCAAGTGGAGCACAGCGCCCCCTGCTGTCAGTCAGAATAACTACAAACTGGTAAATGTGGTTATTTGTCTGAATGCTTTTAATGTACAAACTTTAAATTTAGATTTTCCATCTCTGAAACACACATTATATCAATGAGGGTGATATTTTATAGGCTTTTGCTTCTACCTAAACCTGTTCAGTCATGAAATGTTCAAAAGTTAATGAGATTGTATGGGAAATGTGTAGATATTAAATAGATATGATTCAAGTATATGCAAAGTTTGTGGAGGTATGGGAATATATGGATTTATATGTATGATATGTTATTGTCTACATGAATTACTGTTTTTGATGACGATGGCTGAATAAAATCATTCATTCATTCATTCATTCATTCATTCATTCATTCATTCATTCATATTTTATGGTTTCAGCTTTGTGGTTTGGATCATTTTCTCCGTGGAGTTCATTTGAGACTAAATCAGCAGTGTTATTCATCAGAAAACTGACATATTTCAGTAGATTCATGTGTTTAATGCTATTAGCTTGGCTTTAGTCAGTCAGTCAGGAGGGTCGTGAGTTACTCTGGTGCTCAGTAGTTCAGAGCAGGGTCTCACGGAGGTTTTTTGGCTAGAGGTGATGGAGTTTGTGGTAAAGGAGATTTTCTGGGTCATCTCAGCAGTTTGTTTCCAGCATCTTTTTCTCCACTACTCATGTTTACTTTTCATTCTAGTTTTTCCTCTTTTTTCCAACCTCCTCCCATGGATGTTGTAAATGTTTGTGTGTTCTGACCATCACAGGTGTTTTGTATCCATACACAGCTGTGAGCCACTGCTCCATGTTGGTGCTGCTGCAGAGTTTAGAATATGAGCGGATGATGACGTCCTGATCATCAAGGTATTCCTGAAACGCAAACAGACAGATCCTAACATTTTCAGTCCTTTTGCACATGCCTTCTTTATTTCTGTGCTGGTTTGGTTCAAACATTCTGAGGCTGCTTCATCGCACAAACCAACTTTTTTGTCTAAAACGTCCGTTTTGGTTTTCAGGTTGCAACAAGTTTTAAAATGAAAGCGTTCTGACATTCCGACCTAGAGGGCTTCTGATGACAGAGCTCTTTGTTTCATTGTTCACATTCAAAGTAGTCCAACAGAACTGAGCCAGCCTCTTTGACTTTTGGGTCATTTCTTCAATGTGGACGGTCAGGACTGCTGCAGACTGGTCCATAACCTGTCCCATCAATGTCCCTCAATGCTGCAAAAGTTGATGTGAGACATTTCATGGACCCTTGTGCAATCAGAACCTTGATCAAAGCCTGCACCTTCACAGAACCCTGATCCGATTCCATCAAGACCATCAAAGTACAGATTGTCCTCACCTCTGAGCTGTGGTGAAGCACCACCCATCTGAGGGGGTCCATGACTTGCCAGGAGGTCAGAATAAGAACATCCAGCAGGAACATCCAGAGCAGAAGGAGCCCCGGCTGCATGTGATTCTGCTGATTGTAATAAAAACAAATCAGTTTCCTCAAATTTGAATCTTCATCACTTTATATAGTTTATTTATTTATTTATTTTGTGAAGGTTGAAAAATAAAGATAATTTGAGACTCACCCTCTGCTTGATGTTGCAGAAGAAGTAGACCCTCCAGGTCTTGGCGAGCAGGACCGAGAAGCCCACCGTGTGCCCCACAGAGAGAGTCCACAAACGGGCCTGAATCAGAACTACCCAGGTGAGCTGATAACTTCCTCAGTAACACGATTAATCATCACTCAGCTGTTTGTCATTTGTCACAACCTGCTCAGGAGAAACATCAGTGTTGAACTCACAGAACAGAGAATGTTAAAGACTTCTTCTGGGAGCGAGGCACCATCCAGTCCGGAGAGGAGGACTGAAGTGGAGGACAGCAGGAGGCCCACCAGGAGCAGCTTGTCCCAGGAGGAGGTGTTGGAGCTCAGCAGCCTGGATGTGGATGGAGAGCTGAATGAGAGACAGGCTGAGACTTCACCTTCAGGAGGATTCATGCAAAGCTCACCAGTGTTTGTGTTTGATGATGATGAAGCAGAGGATGATCAGAATGATGAAGATGGTTACAGCAGCAGCTGATGACACCGTGGTGTAAAGAAGGAGGCTGATGTGGTGGTGGTGCAGGTGGACCAGAGTCTGGTCTTTAGCTGGACCTGGACCTGCAGATGTCATTCATTAGATCACTTTAAGTAACTTTATCAGGAAGCTGTTATATTTTTTTATTTTTACATTTCATCAAAATTCTCCTTGAAACCAGTTTCAGACATCAGCAGTTTTATTAACTACACACAAAAACACACTCAAATAAAAATGAATAATAACCCTTTATCGATGACTAATGAGTGTGTGTTTCAGACTGCTGTAAAGTTCAGTATTAATCTTCTATGTGAAGAGATTTCATTTGACCTTTGAACTTGAGCAGGTGGTTCATCAGTCGGAGCTGCTGGTTGCTTGTGTTAAACTCTCCTACCAGCACACCACTGTCACCTGAGGACACACACACACACACACACACACACACACACACACACACACACACACACACACACACACACACACACACACACACACACACACACACACACACACACACACACACACACACACCACACCCATATACATAAAAATATATATAAAAAAGACACTCCCACAAACACACAATTTATCTAAGACTGAAATAT
>SSNQ01034486.1:695-23139 GCA_006942095.1 Nothobranchius kuhntae | reverse complement strand
TATTACAGGTGTATTACATTTGTATACCAGACGTATCATAGGTGTATACCAGACGATCATAGGTGTATTATAGGTGTATATGTGTTTTTCAGGTGTACTATATATGTACCTCAGGTGTATCACAGATGTATTACAGGTGTATTACTGATGTATACCAGACGTATCACAGGTGTGTTATAGGTCTATCGCAGGTGTGTTACAGGTGTATCACAGGTGTATGCCAGGAGTATCACAAGTGTGCTACAGCTGTATCATAGGTGCACCACAGGTGTCTCACAGGTTTATGCCAGATGTATCATAGGTCTATCACAGGTTTGTTACAGGTGTATCAAAAGTGTATACCAGGAGTATTACAGGTGTATACCAGGAGTGAGTATCACAGGTGTATCACAGGTGTATAGGTGTGTCACAGGTTTATTATAACTGTGCAGGTGTATTACAGGTGTAATTTTCATGTTTCGGATCTCCTCACAGTGACTCCTTCGAACTGTGTGTTCTTCACAGCCTCTATCAGCATCTTGACCTCCTCTTCCTCACTGACCGTCACATTTCTCTGAGCTCCATATTTCTCTCGGAGTTTCACCGCTTCCATCACCTGACTTAGCGCCCTGGCAGCGACCCAAACTGCATCATAGGCAAAGGTGTGGTGAGGGCTGACCTCTGACCCCTCCTGCATCAGCTGCTTGAGGTAGGACTCCTGGTAGTCATGAGGAGTCTGTGAACGAGACCTTTGTTTAAGGTAGACTTCCTGTTTTTGTGTCCATGTGAGTCACATAAACTTCACATCCAGAACAGTTTGCTGCTGGATTAGAGGTGAACATTTCTGACCCGTCCAGAGACTCCTGGTGTGTTTCTGGTGCTGAAGTCTCGGGCCTGTAGCCCGAAGGATCCATCGGCCGCCATCAACAGGTTGTGAGCAGAGCAATGTGAAGGCTGCCATCCCAGCCTCCATCCAGCTGTTCCTCCAGCTGCAAAAATCCACTGGTACCGAGGTCCAAACAGGTTTAGTCGGTAGGCCTGAACATCACACACAGAAACATGTTTTTTAGACTTGTGATTAAATACGTGGATTATTTCTTTGTGTCTAATTTTGCTGCCTCAGTAAAACCCTGAAACAGGAAGTCTGAACTCTCACTCACGCAGCAGAGCACTTCAGACACAGAACCATCCTCAAATAAGGCGATGATGATGCGCACATCTCGTTTCTGTGAAGTCGGAACAAACATGGATCCCTGAACTGAAACCTGAACATGAAGCATCCTGAACCTCTGCTAGTCCCTCAGCTACCTTCAGCTCCTTCAGGCTGCTGCAGGCATCGTCAGAGAAGTTTTCTGCAGCAACGAGCTGAACGTCGGCCTTCAGCAGCTGTCGGATCAGATCCTTCTTCATCTGCAGAGAAATCAGACGAGGTACCAGAGGAACTGCTGATGAGAAAAGGTGAATGACCAGGTGATTTGTAAACAAACTGAGTATGTTCAAATTCCAATTCTGTTATCTGCGCAGAACAAAGGTTAAAGGTCACATTCTGAGAAATGTCTTCTGAAGGGTTGTTTCAGACAAAAGTTTCACTGATTAAACTTCACAAAGTAGTTTTTTTGTTAAAACAGATCTCTAATAAATGCTCAAGTGATGGATGGAAT
Organism: Nothobranchius kuhntae; assembly: GCA_006942095.1. NCBI lineage: Eukaryota > Metazoa > Chordata > Actinopteri > Cyprinodontiformes > Nothobranchiidae > Nothobranchius > Nothobranchius kuhntae. Next base: position 21,499 of record SSNQ01034486.1, on the reverse strand, counting down.
TGATGTTGATCTTAGATTTGTCAGTAGGTCAGTAGGTCACCATCTCCCATCACCTCAGTCAACCCTGGTTCTTCCTCTGTAACCAGCCCGATTCGCCTCCACTTGTATCGCTGCAGCAGCTTCACTGCGGCCTGGTTCAGATTTCGAACTGAAGGAGCTGTGCTGAACAGGTTCCTGTACCACTTCTTGTTGGATTGGCTGGGGGGCGGGGCCACAAAGGACACCTTTGAAACCATGGGAAAATGAAATGAGGTGATAACTCAGATAACAAATCACAAAGAGTGATGAAATAAAAAAAATGTTGCACTTGAACCAGGCTGAGAGCAGGCAGAGCACGAGCGATGAGCGCCGTTACGGGTGGACACATCCCCCCAAACAGCAACAGGTACCTAGGCCCCGCCCACAAGGTGTCAAACAGGACTTTTAGAGCTTTAGCAGGATCACACTGAAAAATATGAGTAAAACACCATCATGTGTGTTTGTAGGGAGAACTGAGCAAGATAACAGTTGGAACTCTTCATCCCTTGGTATTATTAGGATGTGTCTACGTGTTGGAGAAGGAACGAGAATATCAGAGGGAAAACCAAACTGGAACCAGGAACAGAAATGCTGGAACAGATGAATGCTGACTAAAAACAAGGCTGACTAAACAAAATGTGAAATTAGAAGAATTATTGGTTCCTTTTAGTTTTACAAAAAAAGACATTCTACTTGTTTTAGATCTGTTGGAGTGAAATCTAGAATACAGCTGACCAAAGTTTATCAGGAGGCTTTTAGTTCTGGAGACCAACCTGTGAGTCCAGCAGCTGGAACTGGATCTCATAGTTTCCCAGTGGTGGTGGCTGTTTCTCCAGGTCCTGCAGAGCCAGTCTGACAGCTGGAACCAGTCTGGCCGTCAGGTTCTCTCGACCTGGCCCAGGGCTGACCGGCATCATCAACAGCACGGGCAGAGGGTGCCGGACCAGAGCCAGCACTGATCCGCCTGCCAGCCAGCAGACCAGCAGTAGCTTCAGCCCTTCCTGAACCCATCCAAACCCACCCATTCTCTGCTCCGATTGCAAACTTCTGATCGTCCTGCAGGAAGAGTAATCCTCAGTAAGCAGCTGACAGGCGACGAGTCCTCTGAGGAGATAAAAGGATCAGCAGCAGCGCAAGATGTCACCAGTAACCACAGATTAACACCAAAAACACAGTAAAACAAGAAAGCATTCATAGACAGTGCTGCTATAAAAGAAGAGAAGAGCCGCTGTGACAGCCTTGTCATCCAAACAGGAAGTCACTGAAAATTAAAATAAATTTCAGCAATTTCAGTGTTAAAAAAACATTTGTAGAAAATGTGCTGGATGCTGCCACACTGCTTGTAATTCAGGAGGCATGACCATAATAAAGCATGCAAGCAGAGTAGAATGTAACCAAAGTGTGTTTTGTTGATTAAATAATTTATTTGTGATTGTAGTTCAAAATAAAAATATGATAAATTGCACTAAACTAGTAAAAATACACCATCTGCTTCAGTCACACCAGCCACACACAGAGCAGGGGTTCATTAAAAACAATTTGGACAATTTCGACTCGGGCTTTTCTTTCAGTGACAATCATTTAAATTTCTGAAAGCATTCTTTGTTGGCAGCATTTTTCAGACCTGCCAAAACTTTTGCGCAATACACTCTCTCTCTCCCTCTCTGTGTGTGTGTATATATATATATATATATATATATATATATATATATGTGTGTGTGTGTGTGTGAAGTACAGTGAATGTATTTTCGTTCAGGTTCGCATTTTTATTCACAGTTGAGAGAGGTGTGTGTGTGTGTGTGTGTGTGTGTGTGTGTGTGTGTGTGTCACGGTGTGAAAATGTGGTCATGCAACCATTTAACCTGCTATGTTGCAAGATTTTCCGTCTCCAAAATGAGCTTATATGATTTCCAGACCGTTCTGTGCATAAGTAAGCTTTAGAAATGAGAAATCTGATCACTACCAGACCGGGAGAACTAAAACCCATTCCAAAAGAACCTGTGTGCCAAAACAAAGTAGGTCAGAAGATAGAAGCAACATTCATGCCTTCTTCTAAAGATGTTCAAGAACAGGAAAATCCAGAACAACATCTAAAGCCCTGCTGGCCTCACCAAAAACACCCCAATGATCCCAAAGACCTCTGGATAAATCTGTAGACTGAAGAGACAAAAGCAGGCCTACCTGGAAGGTGTGCATCCAGTTCCATCTGGAGTACTACAGCCAGACATGGTGGTGGCAGTGTGATGGTATGGGGCAGCTTCAAGACCTGGACAATTTTAGTCATTTGGAACCATGAATCACACCCTCTATAGCACATCCAGGAGAACATCGTGCCTTTGACCTTAAACAGGTTGTTCATGGCATTCCATTTTCATGAAAACATTTAGAACACAGCAAAGATGTGAATTTTATGAATGTGTTTTAGCAATTAGCAGACCAACAGCTCCTACACAAAAGTATTTCTCATATGGAGATAAACAATATAATTTGAGAGAGGAATGGAATTTAAAATACCCATCTGTGCGCACGAACAACAGTAAAAAGTCAGTGCATCTCTGTTTGTGGGGTAAAATTATGAAATGGATTAAATAGTGATTTAAAGCAATGTCCAAGTATGACCCAATTTAGAAAGTGGTACAAAAATATGGTCTTCATGAGGTACAGGGAGGAAGAGATTTTGACTCAAAAAGATCCAATGAGTGGTGTGAGGGTGTAAAAGTACAAAAGAAAATGGGGTGTGTTGTATGTGTGTGTAGTAGGGAATGTTAATCGCTGTGTGTGGTGGATAAATGGAAAAGGTATGTGGAACTATTTTGTATGTAATGGTGTAAATGGGCCATTTGACTATAGATGAATATAGAAAATTTATGAATTAGGAAAACGACATTGTTCCTTTTGATCTTGAACAAATGGGAAAAGGGGGGTAGGATTTAATAAGCACTAGCTTCCTCCTACTCCTTTTCGAACAGAATATGATAATTTAATTTTTGTGTGATTATCAGTGTGATTTTATTTTAATGTCTACAATGACTTTATTATTATTATTGTTATAATACTTATTTTATTCTTATTATAATGTTCGAAATAAAGATTTCATTCATTCATTCTCTCACAGAGCGGTATCGGTAACCAAAAATAAAAACGCACTTGCACGCCAACGAAAGCTTTATTTTCTACGTGACTATCACACAAATGGCTCTCCTTTATGACNGAACACCAAAATATCAACAACTCTTCGGCATGAAGGAGGTTTGGTTTGTTCGAAACATTTGTCAGCTTAGAGCGGCCGTCCTCTTCAACACCATCTTTACCATGGTGCGTTCATGTTCGTCCTCGGGTTAAAAGGTCACAGATATGAACACAGCACCGTGCAACACAATCTGAGCTGTAAGCAGACCTTCATGTAACGTTATGTAAACCCTCATCAGATTACAGCTGTTTGAGGAACAAACATCTGGATGACTTTAAATGGGTCGTGCAGACAGATTCCGATGGAAGATGGATGACATTAATGAACTCTTACATGTTGGTGGGAAGGAAAGTTGGGTAAAACATTCTTAGAAAAACAAATCCAAATAAACATTTGGTTTGGAGCAGACTCCTCTACCTCCTTATATTAAAACCAACTAAACCAGTCTAAACCTCCCAGTGTCCCTACATGTCCACATGCTGTAGAAACACCTGTGTCCTTCTGGTGCTTGACCAGAGCGTTAATTTTAACGGCCGGTCCCCTTCCCTCTGCCTCTGCCTCCTCCCCGTCCTCCTCCCCATCCTCCTCTCTTCCTGCGGTGTCCAGCTCGCTGTCCCGTTGGCCCGCCACCTTCCTCCTTGCTGGCGGTCGGAGCCCAGAGGGCGTCATAGCGGCCGGGCGCCTGGTATCCTGGCTGGTTGGAGTCCAGTGGCTCCCTGGAGAGGAGGATCCAGATGGCAGGCAGGTTCCTGTTGACGGTGAGGCTGTCGAGGCCGGCAGCAGGCTCCAGCGGCTCCCACACCTCCACCACGGAGCTGTAGGTGAGCTTGGAGACCTGGTGGAGCCCCTTGAGGCGCCGCTTCACAATCTCTGCACAGGTGATGGCTTTGGAGACACCCTTCCCAACGGCAGTAAACACGATCTGTTTACAGAGCGGCCGGCCCGGTGGTTCTTCGCTTCCTTCCTCAGGTGTGGGCCGTCCCTCTTCCTCAGCTCGTGAGGGATTGGCCTCCAGGCGACTCAGAGCAAAGCGCAGCAGGTTGCGGATCTTGCTTCCATCTTTAACTCGCACCTCCGGGGTGTCGGGGCAGAGATCGGTAAACGGACAGACTGAAGGCCGCTCTACGGTCCGCGCTTTACTGTAATTCTCCATCTGCAAAAACAAAAGCACGTTTAACTAACCGGCACATTTGTTGTCCATGTTTTCATCATCTCAAATGCCAGAATTTTATTTCTGCCACATTTATTGAATTATTTGGGTTGAATAGTTCATAATCCACACTTAACATTAAAAAATTACAAGTCACCATTGTTTAAAGAAAGAAAAGTTTAATCCTAATTTAGATTTGACCCAAATTATAAATAATCACCCAAAATGAGCAAAACTGGGATCTCTGGGATGAACGATTAGGAGAAAGGAGTTTCTACTGCAGCTGAATCTTCATCTTGAGTATTTTTTTAAAGTCATGCTTCATTGTTGCAGGAGTCATTTGATGAACAACGTCGATACTTATAATAAATGGTCACTTTATTAGGCACACCTGTACAACCAACACATTCAAATATCTAATGAACCAATCACGTCAGCTGGTCAATGCATTCTGTCATCTATGAGTCTGGACCTCAGCTGTACGGTCAAAAAAAACATGGATCCATCCTGCCTTCTGTCAACACTTCAGGCTGCTGCTGGTGATGTAATGGTGGTGGGGGTGGTGTGAGGGTGTTCTGGTCCCACTTTGGATCCTTTAGAACCACCGGAGCCTGGTTTAAACAGCACAGCCTACCCAAGTATTGTTGCTGACCATGCCCATCCCTTTATGACCACACGGACCCATCTTCTGATGGCTGCTTCTAGCAGAATAAAGAACCATGTCACAAAGCTCAGATCATCTCTAACTGGTTTCTTGAACATGACCATGAAGACTCAGACCAGTCCAGTCTCATGCATTGTTCCACAAATGTGGAATGACCTTCCAAGCACTACCAGAACTGCGGCTTCCTTTTCAAATTTCAAGAAACTCCTGAAGACCCTGCTCTTCAGAGAGCATCTTCTAAACTAGCACCCTGCCTGCACCCGTCCCCCTCTCTACTGTCCACTCCTTGTTCCCTACTCTCCATGACTGATGTCAAGTTGTTGTTGTTATTGTTGTTATTGTTGTTGTTAGCCTCAAGGGCAATATGCCGATTATCACTTGTAAGTCGCTTTGGACAAAAGCGTCTGCTAAATACATAAATATAAACATAACATAAACATGATCAAGCTTGCTTACGCACAAAACGGGGTCAGAAAACTGCGTAAGCAACTTTCCATGCAAACTTCGGAATTTATGAAAGAAAACTTAGCGGAAAAATGTGCGCAACTTTAAGTTGACTAAGGACCTTGTTTACGCACATGTTGGACATGGAGAGCACCTGCAGTGCTGCTGCTGAGAAGGAAACAATTATGAAATCCTGCAGCATTACCACTTGTACTGCTTCATTTTCACACAGAACAAGACCCCCACATGCACGCGGGCGCGCGCGCACACACACACACACACACACACACACACACACACACACACACACACACACACACACACAGCCTGAAGAGCAGAATATCAGCAGGGGGACAGATTGAGACAGAATGTCATGCGTCTATGACAGTGTGTGTCCTGTCACTGTGACCCGATTGATCATGCACCCTGGCTACCTGTACAAGGGAGATCTCTGTTTGGCTGACTGGTTAGCTTGCGTGACTTTCAACCGGGAGCCTGGGGATCAAATCCTGATCGGATCATTTTTTTTATCTGCCACAGATCTCTCTGAAGAACTCAGCATTGACAGCTTCAGCAACACTGTGCCACTCCGTGGATTTTCTCTTATTTGTTTTGCAAAAGCACTTCCTTTCATTTCTTCACCTCACCCACAAGTACCTGAATTTCTGCTTGTGAAATTTGTCACATACAGCTATACCGACCATGTCCGGAACTATCGCAGTGGGAAAGTGTTTCAACTGGGAATGATTTCACTGCTCCACGCCAACACCGCAGCATGTGAAAAGCAAACATTTAGCATGCTAACTGCGAAGCTAGCGGAGGTGTCTGGGCCAAATGTGTGCAAACTTACCTGCGTAACAGAGGTTGCTCTAGACATTTTTGTCGTTTGTCATTTTGACCTACAGGATGAAATAAAAAAATAACTGGTCATGATCAGTGTTGCCAACTGTTTTTGACTGAAAGTAGCTGAAGTTCCCCCCCAAAGTCACTAGATGTCGCCAAATGACGTCACATGCTAATTTACATACGACGCAATGACGTCATCTTGCTTGCGTGATGACGTCACCACGTTTGCGTCATGACGTCACCGGTCTTGTAGAGTAAATCAAATAAAACCCACGTGATTTTATTTAAAAAAATTATTTAATTTCTTTTTTTTATATTTTATTCAAATAAAAAACCCATAGAATACAAAACAGCAGCCTTTAAAACATCAAGGAAAGATGGCACACAAAAATGGAAGGAATATTTATATTTTGTCTGAAGAGAAGGGAACTCTTAAACACAAAAAATATTAAATTGATAGGAATGTGTATGTATGATTGAATTAAAATGAATATTCTGTTGTAGTTTTCAAGAACCTTGAGATGTATTCTTCTGTTGTGATTCAGTGCTATATATTGACCTAAAAGATATATATATATATATATAGTTTTGGTTTGGTTTTGTTGTTTTTAGTACTTTTGTGTAAAAAGAAGCAGGTCGTATTTAGTATTCAGAAACGTTACATGCAAACTGCCAATGACCTGCCAATGACTTACACAGTATTATTCTGTTTTTTATAAAAGTTTTAAATGTGCTACGTTATTGAACTCATCATAGAGTTCCAATGTTCCTTGAATGCAGAAGCCATGTGTGAGTGCGACGCTGCCTACCAGTGCCAGCCGAGCTCAGCTGCCAAAATGAGGCAGGATGGCGGAAGGAGCGGTCCTCCTTTATGTAGCTCCGGTGGCTATCTCTTGTGAAAGAAAACCCACAAAAGGTTTGATTGGCCAACGGGGGTAGCGTGATCATGCTGCAAGCACATGCGCAGATCATTTTCTTTCTGATCCTCTGGAAGTACGGTCCTGTCGCTTCAGATGCCTCGCTAATCTGCAGGTAAAGTCTGCTACAAAGTTGAAGTCAAAGTAGTTGAGGGGGGTCAGAAATGTCACCAGAATTGTCGCTAGGCGCTTTTTTGAAAAATAGTCGTTAAGGGGGTCTGAAAAGGCGTTAGAAATGGTGACAAATTCGCTAAGTTGGCAACACTGGTCATGATCGCTTTTTTCCTGTCACTTTCATTTTTAAAATAACAATTATTATTATGATTCAATACCAGGGCTTCCCCCAGTGCTTTATAAGCCTGCGGAGCGCACAACCCGCGACCCCCCCCCCCCCCCCCCCCCCACAGAGGAGCACTGCGGGACCCCCCCAAAGCCACCGGGCTTAACTCATTTTCTGTGGGAAACCCTGAATACTATCCATCCATTTTCTTCCGCTTATCCGGAGTCGAGTTGCGGGGGCAGTAGCCTAAGTCAAGAGGCCCAGACTTTCCTCTCCCCAGCCACTTGGGCCAGCTCTTCCGGGGGGATCCCAAGGCGTTCCCTGACCAGGTGAGAGACATAGTCCCTTCAACGTGTCCTGGGTCTCCCTTTAGGTCTCCTCCCGGTTGGACGTCCCTGGAAAATCTCACCAGGGAGACGTCCAGGAGGCATCCTGACCAGATGCCCGAGCCACCTCAACTGGCTCCTCTCTATGAGGAGGAGCAGCGAATCTATTCTGAGCCCCTCCCGGATGACTGAGCTTCTCACCCTGTCTCTAAGGGAGAGCCCAGCCACTCTGCAGAGAAAACTCATTTCGGCCGCTTGTATCCGCGATCTCGTTCTTTCGGTCACTACCCAAAGCTCGTGACCATAGATGAGGGTAGGATCGTAGATCGACTGGTAAATCGAGAGCTTTGCCTTCTGACTCAGCTCTCTCTTCACCACGACAGACGGTACACCAATCGCAGCACCAATCTGCCTGTCAATCCCTCCCTCACTCCTGAACAAGACCCTGAGATACTTAAACTCCTCCACTTGGGGCAGGACCTCATACCTGACCCCATTATAAATAAATGCTGAAAAACAGCCACAAAGTGTGGCAGGAACATAAAGGAGACATGTGCCCCCCAGACACTTAAGGGGACACTGAAACAACTAAACCATTGACATTGATGAGCCCCGCGTGACTGCCGCCATCTTTAATCTGTTAGGCCCTCCTTTCTTTGACAGAGGAAGTGTCAGCATGCTGATTCAATTACTTCTTGAATACGGAACATATTTTGAGACTTATAATTACAACTTGTACAGTGCTTTGAAGGAAAGGGATTGCTACTGAACAGAATAAAAAGAAATAGTTTTATTTTAACAAATATGTTGTAATAAGTCAGGATGTTAGGGACAACTGAAGTTTTCCCATTTAAAGCAGCTGGTCAGTCATGATTAAACACATTTCCAACCTTTTGAGTTTTTAAACAGATATAAAATTCAGTTCTGAGCGCACACCAAACTCCACACAAAAAATAGCATTTTTACCCAGATGTGATGACGTCGCTGAACTTGGTTTTAAACGAAGGTTTAAAATACAGTTCTGCGTCTTTTTAAGTGTTCGGCATGCTTATGACATCATCACACGCAGAAATGATACACAATATAATTTAACTTCGCGTTCAATGCGGTGTTAGCCNATGCATTCTGTCATCTATGAGTCTGGACCTCAGCTGTACGGTCAAAAAAAACATGGATCCATCCTGCCTTCTGTCAACACTTCAGGCTGCTGCTGGTGATGTAATGGTGGTGGGGGTGGTGTGAGGGTGTTCTGGTCCCACTTTGAATCCTTTAGAACCACCGGAGCCTGGTTTAAACAGCACAGCCTACCCAAGTATTGTTGCTGACCATGCCCATCCCTTTATGACCACACGGACCCATCTTCTGATGGCTGCTTCTAGCAGAATAAAGAACCATGTCACAAAGCTCAGATCATCTCTAACCGGTTTCTTGAACATGACCATGAAGACTCAGACCAGTCCAGTCTCATGCATTGTTCCACAAATGTGGAATGACCTTCCAAGCACTACCAGAACTGCGGCTTCCTTTTCAAAGTTCAAGAAACTCCTGAAGACCCTGCTCTTCAGAGAGCATCTTCTAAACTAGCACCCTGCCTGCACCCATCCCCCCCTCAACTCCCACTCCTTGTTCCCTCCTCTCCATGACTGATGTCAATGTTGTTGTTGTTATTGTTGTTGTTAGCCTCAAGGGCAATATGCCGATTATCACTTGTAAGTCGCTTTGGACAAAAGTGTCTGCTAAATACATAAATATAAACATAACATAAACATGATCAAGCTTGCTTACGCACAAAACGGGGTCGGAAAACTGTGTAAGCAACTTCCCATGCAAACTTCGGAATTTATGAAAGAAAACTTAGCGGAAAAATGTGCGCAACTTTAAGTTGACTAAGGACCTTGTTTACGCACATGTTGGACATGGAGAGCACCTGCAGTGCTGCTGCTGAGAAGGAAACAATTATGAAATCCTGCAGCATTATCACTTGTACTGCTTCATTTTCACACAGAACAAGACCCCCCACATGCACGCGGGCGCGCGCGCGCACACACACACACACACAGCCTGAAGCGCAGAATACGGAATGCAGAATATCAGCAGGGGGACAGATTGAGACAGAATGTCATGCGTCTATGACAGTGTGTGTCCTGTCACTGTGACCCGATTGATCATGCACCCTGGCTACCTGTACAAGGGAGATCTCTGTTTGGCTGACTGGTTAGCTTGCGTGACTTTCAACCGGGAGCCTGGGGATCAAATCCTGATCGGATCATTTTTTTTATCTGCCACAGATCTCTCTGAAGAACTCAGCATTGACAGCTTCAGCAACACTGTGCCACTCCGTGGATTTTCTCTTATTTGTTTTGCAAAAGCACTTCCTTTCATTTCTTCACCTCACCCACAAGTACCTGAATTTCTGCTTGTGAAATTTGTCACATACAGCTATACCGACCATGTCCGGAACTATCGCAGTGGGAAAGTGTTTCAACTGGGAATGATTTCACTGCTCCACGCCAACACCGCAGCATGTGAAAAGCAAACATTTAGCATGCTAACTGCGAAGCTAGCGGAGGTGTCTGGGCCAAATGTGTGCAAACTTACCTGCATAACAGAGGTTGCTCTAGACATTTTTGTCGTTTGTCATTTTGACCTACAGGATGAAATAAAAAAATAACTGGTCATGATCAGTGTTGCCAACTGTTTTTGACTGAAAGTAGCTGAAGTTCCCCCCCAAAGTCACTAGATGTCGCCAAATGACATCACATGCTAATTTACATACGACGCAATGACGTCATCTTGCTTGCGTGATGACGTCACCACGTTTGCGTCATGATGTCACCGGTCTTGTAGAGTAAATCAAATAAAACCCACGTGATTTTATTTTAAAAAATTATTTAATTTCTTTTTTTATACTTTATTCAAATAAAAAACCCATAGAATACAAAACAGCAGCCTTTAAAACATCAAGGAAAGATGGCACACAAAAATGGAAGTAATATTTATATTTTGTCTGAAGAGAAGGGAACTCTTAAACACAAAAAATATTAAATTGATAGGAATGTATGTATGATTGAATTAAAATGAATATTCTGTTGTAGTTTTCAAGTGCCTTGAGATGTATTCTTCTGTTGTGATTCAGTGCTATATATTGACCTAAAAGATATTATATATATATATATATATATATATATATATATATATATATATATATATATATATATATATATATATATGTTGTTTTTGTTTGGTTTTGTTGTTTTAGTACTTTTGTGTAAAAAGAAGCAGGTCGTATTTAGTATTCAGAAACGTTACATGCAAACTGCCAATGACTTACACAGTATTATTCTGTTTTTTATAAAAGTTTTAAATGTGCTAGGTTATTGAACTCATCATAGAGTTCCAATGTTCATTGAATGCAGAAGCCATGTGTGAGTGTGACGCTGCCTACCAGTGCCAGCCGAGCTCAGCTGCCGAAATGAGGCAGGATGGCGGAAGGAGCGGTCGCCCTTTATGTAGCTCCGGTGGCTATCTCTTGTGAAAAAAACCCCACAAAAGGTTTGATTGGCCAATGGGGGTAGCGTGATCATGCTGCAAGCACATGCGCAGATCATTTTCTTTCTGATCCTCTGGAAGGACGGTCCTGTCGCTTCAGATGCCTCGCTAATCTGCAGGTAAAGTCTGCTACAAAGTTGAAGTCAAAGTAGTTGAGGGGGGTCAGAAATGTCACCAGAATTGTCGCTAGGCGCTTTTTTGAAAAATAGTCGTTAAGGGGGTCTGAAAAGGCATTAGAAATGGTGACAAATTCGCTAAGTTGGCAACACTGGTCATGATCGCTTTTTTCCTGTCACTTTCATTTTTAAAATAATAATAATTATGATTCAATACCAGGGCTTCCCCCAGTGCTTTATAAGCCTGCGGAGCGCATAACCCGTGACCCCCCCCCCCCACAGAGGAGCACTGCGGGACCCCCCCAAAGCCACCGGGCTTAACTCATTTTCTGTGGGAAACCCTGAATACTATCCATCCATTTTCTTCCGCTTATCCAGAGTCGGGTTGCGGGGGCAGTAGCCTAAGTCAAGAGGTCCAGACGTTCCTCTCCCCAGCCACTTGGGCCAGCTCTTCCGGGGGGATCCCAAGGCGTTCCCTGACCAGGTGAGAGACATAGTCCCTTCAACGTGTCCTGGGTCTCCCTTTAGGTCTCCTCCCAGTTGGACGTCCCTGGAAAATCTCACCAGGGAGACGTCCAGGAGGCATCCTGACCAGATGCCCGAGCCACCTCAACTGGCTCCTCTCTATGAGGAGGAGCAGCGAATCTATTCTGAGCCCCTCCCGGATGACTGAGCTTCTCACCCTGTCTCTAAGGGAGAGCCCAGCCACTCTGCAGAGAAAACTCATTTCGGCCGCTTGTATCCGCGATCTCGTTCTTTCGGTCACTACCCAAAGCTCGTGACCATAGATGAGGGTAGGATCGTAGATCGACTGGTAAATCGAGAGCTTTGCCTTCTGACTCAGCTCTCTCTTTACCACGGCAGACGGTACACCAATCGCAGCACCAATCTGCCTGTCAATCTCCCGCTCCAGTTTTCCCTCACTCCTGAACAAGACCCTGAGACACTTAAACTCCTCCACTTGGGGCAGGACCTCATCCCTGACCCCATTATAAATAAATGCTGAAAAACAGCCACAAAGTGTGGCAGGAACATAAAGGAGACATGTGCCCCCCAGACACTTTAGGGGACACTGAAACAACTAAACCATTGACATTGATGAGCCCCGCGTGACTGCCGCCATCTTTAATCTGTTAGGCCCTCCTTTCTTTGACCAGTGTTGCCAGATGTACGATAATTATCGTATTTGTACCATAATTTTGGGCTCTGTACGATGTACGATCAATAGTTTCAAAAATCCTCAAATGTACGATAATTTCACGTTGCACCTAGTAACACCGTCTTTTGCTGTGGCCTTCCCAAGTCCATTACATAATTTTAAACTGTTCTGAAGTCAGATTTCACCTCAGTGCTTACAGGTTTATGCTATTGTGTCTATTACAAAAACTGACTCTGGATCTGTACAATAAATAGCCCAATCACATCGATAGGGCTTACTCTCACGAGAAACTGTAAGGTTATATAATATGGCATGTTTATAGGCATTATATTACTGGTTTTAAAGATGTTTATTTAAACAGGGCAATATAAAACACCTTCTTTGTTATATTATATTGGAGTGAGAAGTCGTTTATAGAACGTTATTATCAAATTTATAATGTACGATAATTTGTACTGAAAAACGATAATTTAGGCCTCTTTGTACGATATTGTGGGATTTTGGATCTGGCAACACTGTCTTTGACAGAGGAAGTGTCAGCATGCTGATTCAATTACTTCTTGAATACGGAACATATTTTGAGACTTATAATTACAACTTGTACAGTGCTTTGAAGGAAAGGGATTGCTACTGAACAGAATAAAAAGAAATTGTTTTATTTTAACAAATATGTTGTAATAAGTCAGGATGTTAGGGACAACTGAAGTTTTCCCATTTAAAGCAGCTGATCAGTCATGATTAAACACATTTCCAACCTTTTGAGTTTTTAAACAGATATAAAATTCAGTTCTGAGCGCACACCAAACTCCACACAAAAAATAGCATTTTTACCCAGATGTGATGACGTCGCTGAACTTGGTTTTAAACGAAGGTTTAAAATACAGTTCTGCGTCTTTTTAAGTGTTCGGCATGCTTATGACATCATCACACGCAGAAATGATACACAATATAATTTAACTTCGCGTTCAATGCGGTGTTAGCCTTTAGCACACTAGCTAGACAGCTAACTTCAAACAACAACCACTCCAACTAACCACATGTGCCAACAAGGCTGTTCAAACTGACCTGAAAACACCTCAGATGATAATAAACCTCACCGCAGGAAGCTGCTTCACCCGGACTCACCTAAAGCTAACCGTTCAGTAAACAAGTGTTTTTAAAATGGTCATAAATAAGACAAACGCAGGTCATAAGGGGTAACACAAGATAAAAACTTAGGTGGTCCGCTGCAGCATGAAAACACTATCTTCTTACCTTTACTTCTTTCCTTTACTACTGAACACTGCTCCGAGACGAGTCCGCATGTTTACCACGACAACAGGTTACGTTACCGTAAAACCACAAAAACTGTCGTAAACTCACGAGACACTTGTAGTTTTTTAAAGGACCGCGAATCATACGTTTCAGAAAAACAATAAAATTCCTATGAAAACCATGGAAAACAAGCCCAGATGCTCCATCACAGCAAGGACTATTTTGTTACACTGTCTAAGCAAATAAGACTGCAGAACTCATAATTAATTAAGAGTTTTTATTGTGATGTTTCAAAGCAAACCGAACACAGCTGTTGTTTCTCTCTTAACACGTCAGGTGACAAACGGAAGCTCCAGGGACATTTCAGTAAATTTGAGCATGCCTCAAAATGTACTCACAATGTAACAATACACTGATCTACTTTGACACATCCATGGCCATCGATCCAAAAAGCAAAAATCAATTGGTAAACAATGTATGCAAATGCATTTTTATTTTGAAAATTATTCTATTTTGAAGTTCCACTGAGACAAAATTTTCCACCTGTTCCTGCACATCACCAAACCAGGGGCGGTTCTAGACCAAATTTTCCAGGGGGGCCACAGTGGGGCCAGTATTTTTTCATGGGGGCACAAGAAAAAAAATCATAATAAAAGACAATGAACAAGTAAACTATTACAATGAATGCAGTAATGGTTTACTTGTGAAAGTAAAACTGGCATGTTTTTATGGTACTCAGATACAATTCTGAATGCTTCACCGCAACATGAGACTTGAGTAAAAAAAAAACAATTCTAGTCAATTATTATAGTTTGTGACCTTATTTGAAGATTATATGAACTGTACATATGAAAAATAAACATTCAAACAAATAAAATATCTGCACAATACAATTTGCTTTTTAGTAGTCAATACACACACACACATACACACACACACACACACACACACACACGCGCGCGCGTAAGCAAAATCACTTCACCAATTGTTTTGATATACTCACGATTTTCTGTAACCTTTTTACTGAGTTCCTTGTCGAGTATATTAGCCAATGTTGTATTAGCTTTCACAGCCCTCTGGTAGTCCCTCCACGCTATCATTGAATCCTTATGCCTTTCAGACTTTGCATGTACTGAAAACCCCCCTCCTCTCTCAGTTGCTTTTTCCAGTTCTTAAATCCACATGGTGAGTCAAACACACTTCCTGCACTACTTGGTGGGCTAAAATGTCTGCATGCATGACAATAAGTAGAGTCCATGGTAACAGAATATTCAATCCAAGGAGGACTTTTATACCAGCTTGGCTGAAAGCTGCGTCTTCTGTCTCCTATTAATGTAACTGGAAATGTCTTCAAATGAGGCTGAGTAGGTGGGTCATCCTTGCACTTGCTGATATCTGAAAGAAAATAAATGTTAGCATGAGGATAAAAGTCATAATTAGTTAATTCTGAGTCTTATTTTATCTATTTATTAAATATAAACAACAGAAATTTTGGTCCAGAGTCAGCATGCCTCAAATGCATTTTACACACAATATGAGCTGCAATCACAGAGGGGTTGTTCAAGACCCACAAACCTGTTGGTAGTGTACACGGTGCACATGACAGAAGATGTCCCTCTTTTTGCTCCTCACTCTCTCCCTCACAGCCTACATCTTCCTCCTCACTCTCAGGGTGGACAGCCTCTGACCTCTCTGGTTCCTCTCCAACCAACTCCTCCTTCTCTCTTTCATCCTGCTTCTCAGCTCCCTCATGACTTTCATCCTCTCTCTGTCTACGCTGTTCTTTATTAACAGCGGTAAAAAAGGACAAGATGTCCCTTTTTCTTTTCATGGCCGCTGATGCTTCCAGTCAGTGCTGCGAGAAAGTCATAGATAAATGAATACTGTGATCCAATCTCAACATGTCTAAGGCTTAAAATGCAGTAACTTCATTTTTATTTTACAGTTAATGTTACAAAGGAACAACAAATCAGTATTAACTGTGGATAGACTCAGTTAGGAACTTAAAAGTAAATGACAGAAATGTGCGACTACGATCAAAACACTGATGTAAGGAAAATAAACTATTACTTACCTTCGTTTCTTAGCGTCTTTTCCGTTTGGCGTCCTCAAGAACTTCTTCGGGCCGGTTCTACAGGGGCCCAGGCCCCTGTTGGCCCCCGTTTAAAACCACCATTGATCCAGGCAGACCTCTCTTGGACCATTTTGGGCACCTTTTGACACAGTTTGTGCCATTGGGAAATTCTCAGGTTTTTTTCTTTCAGTTCTGTTTTCCCTCATTTTTAACTTATATTAGAAAGTCTTTCCATCTAAAAAAAATTATGTTTTTGGGAAAAATCCCCCCAAAATACATTTACCGTAAATCCTCTAATACAGGCTGTCTAATACTGTATTTGACTCAAGCTCATCAAGCTCCAGGCCTTTATTGGAAGAAGGACCAGAATTAGAGGTAGGCCTCTATTTCTATTTGAGCAAAATGAACTACAGTAGTTTCTAGGTATGATGTATATTTACATGCAAAACTATAGACAGATTTAGGCTAACATACTGCACATGTTTCAAATTTGCCCCTGTGGGCCCCCGTTTAAAACCGCCATTGCACCAAACATGTTAAAGGTGTGGTTCACGTAAAAACATTTTCCTAAAAACGGCTAAATGTGCACTCATGGCATGCAGCGCACCTTCGATCATGTGAAAGCAGGGAGAGGGGTAGTGTGTGCAAAATGCCCAATTCATCAACATTTATCCAACAGGCTCTAATAGTTCAAAGTTCTATATTTTACTTAGAGAGTTTATCATCATTTTAACTGTATTTTCATAACACTCTGCTTCATGTTGAGTAAAATAAGTTATTTAAATATTAAACATTTGATATAATGTATATTTTTAGCCCCATTGGCTTGCATTCATTTTTTCGTTCTTCCGGGGACCCATGGTCTGGAAGTGACTTAAGCTCCCTATTGAAGGAGCTGTTTTAGCTTTAAACTTCTCCGTACACAGCTTAATGCAGTTTAAATACAGAGCAGCCAACTTCCTCCTTCATCCATCCCTGCTTTCCTGATCAGATGATGTTAAAACAACCACACTTTGCATATTCTGGTTCTACTGGGCAGAACTTGGCTCAGAGAATTGAATACTGGCTCCATAGGAAACAAGGGAAAGTCCCACATACCCAAAAGCTGAATAAATATCACTTTTGCCTTAAACAAAACAAAAACGAGCCTTCTGCACAAATATTTTACATACGCCTTCAGTTCTGTTTGGTTTACAGAACCAGTTTGCAGCTGGTCCTGTGAGATTACTGCTGCGAGCCAATAAACACGTTAAATTCCGTCCAAAAGAATCAGCTTCAGCCGATGGTATTCATCCTACTGGGAGTTCTACGTTCGCCAAGAACATGAAGCGAGTCTGAGATAAAAGTCAGGAACTTGACTCATCCTAAAGAGAGATTATCCTGACTTCCCCATGGCTTGGCTGTGAAACCAGCACCTTAACATTAGCTCTGGCAAGGATGGTTTTAGCAAAGTTTCTACAGCAAGAATACTGAAATCCTTTTCATAATTATCCCCACCTCGTTCTGTTGGGGCCAGCAGGACTGCCGTTTTTCAGAAGTAACCTGATTTCTCAAAAGGATGTTTCAAAAATCACCAGAACGCCGAGGTACAGCTGGCAGGACGATGGCTCGTTAAATATCACTCACCATAATCTGATGAACCTAATATTGGACCAAACATCTTGTTCATGAATGTTCTAAAAAGATCTAAAGGACTCAGCTTGTACACGTTTGAGCTGCTGGTGGTTTCACAACGTCCTTCTGACTCGTCTGCAGAGAAGTCAGAGAAAAATGTTTGCTTTGACCAGCTGCCAAGAAGAGAAAGTACAGCATAAAACAAGCAAGTTGTTGTACTTTATGGATTTAATGGAGCATGTAGAGATCCAGGGTTCTGTTGAACCAAAGCGTGTCCCAGAAGAAAGACCTGAGACTAAAACAATCCACAAAACAAAACATAATAGTCAGCTCTTTTGAAATGGAGCCAAAATTCACTTCATCTTTGTTAAATGTATCTGGTTTGGATGCTGTGAACATTCACAGATGTCAGGAAAAAACTGTGTTTTGTTTATAACTACTACAGGTCATCTGCACCCACTTTGATTTCACTAATTTATGATTTTTACTGATTTAAATGTGTTTTATTTCAGATGAAGGGCTGTAGCCAACGCTGAAGGGAAAAGCCAAACCAAAAAGAAGATTTCAGATGTGAGTGACCTTAGCTCTGCTGTTTTGTTGAGACAAATAAGTTATCTGAGTCAGTTTGATTGACAAAGTAACAAGTCTTTGTAATTAGATTAATCTGTTTTCCACAGAATGCCAGATCCTATCTGTGAGTCTGTCTGCAGGGTCCTCAGAGGGACTACATTTACCAACATCCCAAAAGAGAAGTCTTCTCCGTTTTCCTCTCAGGGTTGAAATTCTAGAGAAATCCTCGGATCACACAGAGGAAAAGCGCCTTGTGTTGTTCAGCTATTTTCAGATTCAGATTATTCCAAGTTGTTTGATGATTGCGCGGATAAAAGCATGAAAGTTGTAAAACAGTATGGTGGGATAAACTAATCAGAATGATATGAACAGTTCTTGTACAAATATCTGAAGCAAAAGCAACTCCACATCTAATTTCTGAGACCTGAAGCTGAAACATGAAAGGATTTATGTGATGATTCAGACATAGAGCTAGGACATGTAGACCAACTGTGGCAGTGTAGCGATTGCTCTGCAGGTTGGTGTGGTTATGCTCCATTGTAGCCTCAGCAGGTCTACTATAGGACCGAACAGTTCTAGACTGGGCCAATCACAGTGCTCTATGTTTGTAGAGAGAGAAGTTGGGAGGGCTTAAGCCTAATTTATACTTCTACATCAGCTCCGTGAGGGAGAGACGCACATGCACTGATGGAGACATTTTACTCTCAGACTTCTCCGTCACCTGGGGAGCGTTGCAATGCAATTCCCTGCCAGGACAACAGAGGGCGTAGCGTTATTCTGGGGTGTCCTGCCACCATTGCAGTCATGTATCCGGTCCACAATAGAGTATTTACTATAGTGTTACATTGTTGTAATGTATTTCAGAGACTCATCCACGTCTTCATGCGATCAGCACCTCTAAACTCATGTTTCTTGTCTTTTCTGTCCACAAATAAAAACTCTTGCTGCATTTATTTGTATTCCTTTCAGTCACGGGTGAATAAACGTTCATATCTTCAGACTCTTTCCGAGTGGCGTTCTTCAATATGTTCCGTGTCTGCCTCTACATATCTATTTTTGTTTTTGTTTTGATGTAGCATTAGCAGAGCTGTTGACGAATTTAAAGGAAGCGGTGTCCTGACCGATCACAAGCTTGTGGCATCACTGACTTTTGACATCTCCTCTGCAAGCGCGTAGGAGAGCCCTTGTGCTGACGCAATGGCGTTGCGCGTCTTTTTTTTTTAAATTAGATAAGATAACATACAAACAAAATGCACCTTACATTACATATTCAAAAGATAATCATTACTTACATATTAAACATTTTCATGTATATGAAAACAAAAAAGAAAATCTAAAGATGGGGTTACATAATTAACAGATTATTAACTTACTGACTCAAAATCTTCTACAAAGGAAAAAAAAATCAGCCTTTTTCTTTTTAACTAAATTCAAGGATTTAACTAATAATTTTAATTCGTTTTTCCAATAGGCTAGTGTTGGTTTGGTCTTAAAAAATCGACATTTATGTATAAATTGTTTGCACAAGATTAATAACACATTAACACCGTAATTAACTTTCTTTTCTTTCAAAAACACTCCAAACATTATCCTATTTAAGGTAAATGGGGTAATTTGAATCCCACTATAACAAAGCCAGGCATGAAAATCTAACCAAAATATTTGTATAAAATTGCACAAAAAATAGATGGTCTAAGTCCTCCTCTTCTTTTTCACAAAATACACAATTACCAGCTTCTATATTGAATCTATCCCCAAGGAGTCTATTGGTTGGGTAGATTTTATTCAAAATTTTAAATTGGACTTCTTTCCCTTTAGGAGCAATAGGGAAGGTGATATAATCACTTCTTATTTTTTCAATTTCTTCCCTTTGGAAATCTTTTAATATGTAATTACGTCTAAGTAAATTTGGATAAAAAAGATTCCTTAATGAAGCTCTTATAAACTTATTATTGCATTTATCATCACAAAATCGAATATCATCTATATACAGTTGTCTTAACCTGGGGGAGATGCCAGAATATATTATATCATTTACAACTATGTTTTTAAGTGACAGTGGAATTGATCTTATAACCCGATTAAATTTATTCTTAGAACATTGGACATTAAACTTTTGGCAAAAATCTTGATGTTCTAGAACATGTCCTTTATCTACAAAGTGGGCAATTGCTGTTATGACCCCGGTCATAAGGAATGTTATTTCTTTTATTTTTTATACTCTTTGCATTTTGAGTGTTGTTTTCAGCGTGCAGGTGCCCTTCTAGGATTGGTGGATGATGGCCAGGGGATGTTTTCACTGGAAGATTAGCTGGGACAAAGCTGTTAAAAGGAGCCTGATGAGATGCAGCTGTGTTCTTCATCCTCCACTCATTCCAATCAGCCACCATTTTGATGCTCTGTGTTTGTGTGATGCCCTTGTGCCTTTTGTGACTAGTACCTGCCGTTCGAGGAGTCTGTAGGGGTGAACCGCCTTTTTTTCTTTGCATTCCTGTTTTCTCCTGTTTTGGATAGTCAGGGAGGTAAGTTTGGTTGTCATTTATTTCCTTTAAGTTTGTAGGTCAGTTGTCATCCTGAAGTTAGAGGTGTTTTGTTTATTGTTTTAGGCATTGGTTCACCCTGAGTTATTAATC
>SSNQ01034485.1:944278-954885 GCA_006942095.1 Nothobranchius kuhntae | reverse complement strand
GTGTGCGCGCGCGTGCCTGCTCGCTTGTCCTTCCGTCGGCCGTGACGGATGTGTGTGTATGTGTGCGCGCACGTGCCTGCTCGCTTGTCCCTCCGTCGGCCGTGACGGGGTGTGTGAGTGACTACAGACAAATGCATGAGAGTTAGCAGCCTTGAAACAGCTTGATTAACTACTCTCCCCACATGTTTTAAAAATGCTAATATGCTATGCTAAATCTGCTATGCTAAATAATGATTTCTCTATAGAACTACAAAGTCCGACTGGGGGAGGAGAGTACAGGTCTGCACTATGGAGGGGGGCGGAGTTTACAGCTCCTCCTCCAGTTTAAAGAGACAGTACCCCAAAACGGCTCGTTCTCAAGACTCTCCTCAGAACAGGGGTAGATGAGGGTCTGTAGAGCAACAATAATGAGGAAATCAGACCAAAGAGCTGCAGTTCCACTGTATTTAGACCCCAACTGAAGGATTTAGATGTAAAAAGGAATAACTTAAAAGCGTGTTATGTCTCCTTTAAGTTTATGAATTTTAGACCTTTTTAGACTCATCAAGAAACCCTGTATGTCTCTTGAAAGCCACTCAAAAACACTTGTCCGGAACTGTTTTTATCACTTAAGAAATGTCTCCAAACTGCAAAGGTTGGTGTCAAAACATGAACTTGAAATGGTTATTCATGCCTTTATTGTCTTTCGTCTAGATTTCAGTAACACACTTTTCACATTTTTTAACAAAAAAGTCCTTGACCCCCTTCAGTCGGTCCAGAACTCTGCAGCGAGACTCCTAACATTTTAAGGGCTCTACATGGTCAAGCCCTTCCCTACATTACTGAACTGTTAAAGTTAATGCTCCATCTCGAGCCCTCAGGTCCACAAATCAGAACCTTCTAGAAGTTCCAAAGACCAGATTTAAAAGTCGAGGTGATCGCTCCTTTCAGGCTATTGCACCCCAACTTTGAAATGATCTTCCTTTATTCGTACAGTACTGACAGTCTGAAGACCCTTTTATTTAAAGCTGCTTTGACCTAAATCTTTTATTCTCTTATTTTAAACTCAAATTTGTAATCACCTTTCATTTGTTTAACAGCATTTTATAATTTTATGACTTTGTTTTTCTGAATTTTATTTATTTCTGTTTTAGGACTATCAAGGTTTTACGACTCTATGATTTGTTTTGTTTTTATCTATTTTTAAGCACTTGGTGATTTTCTGTCTGTGATGAGTGTTACACAAATAAATTACTTACTAATGACCACAGGTGCTCACATGGTGCTCTCACAAGTATGAGCTTAGGCATTTTAACAGGTGACCAAAGCCTTATTCATACTGCATCAAGCTGGCACTTGATGCAGTACGATTTTTTTATGTGTTCTTTTCAGTAAAAGTTACATACCGTCATGTTGTGGGCACTGTTATATTTTGGTTTTGTTGTATTTTTGTGTATCCCCTTTTCTCTCAATCTTTCTGTAGGTCTCGAAGCAGATTCTTGCTCATTATTTAAGGTTTTTTTTGGTGAGCAAGAAGAGAAAAAGGGATGGTAGATCTCATGTCAATGACTTTCTCCACAAAAGAAAAAAGACATGACATTTTCACAGTCTCCATCTAAGTAAATAGAGACTGTAGGTGAAGGAGAGAAAATACTGCTGATGGTAATTCCTTTGCAATGTGACACGAAATTAGAGAAATAAATGTGTGTCCCACTGTTTTAAAAAAACACCAAACAAGAGGAAAAAAATTGTTGGCTAATTGCTTGTTTCACCTTCATCAACTCTTCAAGGCAGGAGAGGTAGATGTTATAAATGCCTTTCTCGGATGGTGGGCCGATATACTGCTTGATGTCAGCTCTGTCCACAAACGCCAAGTCAATCTTTTCTGTCACATTGGAAGTTGTCAGGATGACCACATTGGAATGCCTGAAAAAATCAAGACACCACACAAAACTAAAATACTGAGCACAACAAAGTCAAGTTTATGAAATGAAAATATAAATAAAAACTAATTTTATGAATGGAAAAAGTGAAAACTTCCATCAGAAGACGTATTGTGGTTTCTGACCGTTTGATCTGATCTAGCTGAGTGAGGACAGAGTTGACCACTCGAATGGCATCAGAAGGCTCTGTTCCAGCCTGGGAAGCATTCCGGGCTGCTGTTAGGCTCTCCACCTATATGCACCCATCACAAAACAAGTTCAACAACAGCTACTTTTAGAAATCACGCATCAAGAAAAGAGATTTGCTTTTTATTGGTAAGGCTGAACAATCTGGACGATTTTTAGAATTTTTTTCATTATTGGCATCAGCCAATAAACTTCTTTAATAGAGCCAATTTAGTCAGGCACCTCTACGGGCAGCGTGGCTAAATGTGAAGGACCCTAGTCCAAAACATTGGGAGTATTTTCCTTGGATTAAAATGTAAGGCTTCTTTTTTGGTGTTTCAGAATTCTACAGATGTATTTGAATTGAAAGTAAAAAAAAAAATGAAATAATACTTTACTGAGTGAAAGAAAAACGAACCCTAAGAACCTTTGCTAACTGGCAGAATGCTGCTGTTTGTTGTCAACTTTATAGACAGTCTTAAAGTATCTGCTGCTTGTTTGCGTAACATATTAGCTCCAGTTTTATAGATTTAATTGTTTTCCTGTATGGGACAGGATTTCACTCTGTGTGCGGAACAAGGAAGAGGATGGGAAGAGAGGAGACTTCCATCTCCTTCCCTCACAGACATTGGTGGTGATGGTGTTCTGAGTTTGAAACTGTTCTCATGAGGGTCAGTGCAGAGCAGGCCATTTGTTTAGACTGCAGTTTTTATTGGATGTCACAGGGAATGGAAAACACGGATGGCCGCATAACTTTCATTCATCTCCAAAAGACATGAAAATGGGTCAAGGGTGAAAAAGGTGATCCCCCCCCCATGCATGCTTGGCAAATCCACATCGAGGAAAGTGGTCGCACAGAAACACACACCCTCCCAAGTAAGCTGCTGCAAATTAAAGTGCCAGTAATTTTAAACATTACTACAGGGGAGCAGACCAGGGGTCTAATTTAAAAACATTGCGTAGAATCCTTACTAAAACCGTACTTAAGTTCAGCAAAATATATGTACTTACGCCAAGTAGGTTTGCAACCTTTAAAACATGGAGTACGCACAGCTTCACGCAATCTCCACTTTATAAATCACAAACTACCTAGAAATGTTCTCAGGTTTTTTTGGATCACATCCCGCCCTCACCACGCCCACTTTCAGCCATAAATGGTCAATGCAAAGTGCCTTGTGGATCTCATGCATATACATAAACCAGCTTGATGCAGCATTTCACCATTAATGATGGTGACAGCAGATCAAGGAAACACTATTTCACAAGCAGAAATTGAGGTATTTGTGGGTGAGGTGGAAAAATGAAAGGAAGTGCTTTTGTAAAACAAATAAGAGAATATCCATGGAGTGGCACAGCGTTGCTGAAGCCGTCAATGCTGTGAGTTCATCAGAGTGATCTGTGGTGGATATATAAAAAAAATGGGCCCATCTGAAGGTGGAGGCAAAAAATAAAATAAAATAATAATAATTTAAAAAAAAAACATGTTGTGCCACTGCCAGCGTGTGTCTGCCACTGGTGGAGGCCCTGGCACCTCTGATCTCCCACCGCTCGCCGTTAGGATCTCAGCAGTACTCTGACCAGCAAGCGTGTGTGGCATTGTGCCGGAGATTGAGGGAGACACTGACCATGCAGAGGACACTGGTAAGCCTTTCATGATTACAGATCAAATGTGTCCGTCATAAAATATAAAACAAAACCAAATCTCGTTTTCCCTAGTGACTCTGGACGAAGCGTCCAACGAGGCATCCCGGGCAGCGAACGAAGATGTGGCTGCCTTGGGCACACCTGTGGAGCACCTGGAAATGGCAGGGTGCTACCTGGTGCTGTCCTGCAGGCACAGAGGGTCATGATTAGTGCGGTGAACGAAGTGCGAGAAGAACTGCACAAAATGTGATGTCCTGACTGATATTTCAGGAACACTTAAAGAATTGGCAAGAAAATAAAAGATGAAAGTCCTGCCTTCAGTGTTGGTTCTAAAAATGACATGTGGCAAGGCGGAGAAGCGATGGCTCGGGCGGGATCCGATCCCTAGACTCCCGGGTGAGAGTCACGTGCGCTAACCAATCAGCCAAAGGGACATCCCCTTTGGCCAAGTAGCCAGGGTGCATGATCAATTGGGTCACAGTGACAGGACGCTCACACTGTCACAGACGCATGACATTCTGTCTCATTCCATATTCTGCGCTTTAGGCTGTGTGCGTGGGGGGGCTTGTTCTTTGTTTGCACGAAGCGGTACAAGTGAGAATGCTGCTGGAATTCCTAATTGTATCCCTCTCAGCAGCAACACTGCAGGGGCTCCCCATGTCCAAAATGTGCGTAAGCCAGGTCCTTAGTCAACTAAAAGTTGCGCACATTTTTCCGCTACGTTTTCTTTTATAAATCCCAAAGTTTGCGTGGAAAGTTTCTTACACAGTTTTCCGACCCCATTTTGTGCGTAAGCAAGCTACATAAATGAGGCCCCTGGTCCTTGAAAGCCTCTGTGGCTGCATGTTTTCTGCGTGTCCCGGGTCTCAGAGTAGCAAAGCCTTTGTTTACCTTCTGCTAACAACTTTCTGTTCCTCTGAGAAGAGGCAAAGATTGATAGAGTCTAGTCTAGTGCAGGTAATTTAATAATATTTGAAATGAATGTTTTTAAATTCACAACTTAAACATTGAGCTCTAAAACTAAATAATCAATGAAAAAAAGATTTTAAATTTGCTGATAATAATATAATTATTAATAATAATATTTAACAACACCACCAGGAATATGTGAGCTGGGTTAGGATTTAATGATAGCTACCACCCCTTTACTAACAAGCTAACTAACCCTTCGACTACCTGTCCTTTGGGGACATTTTGACATTTATTTTCTCCGAATATCCATTGCGTCTCTGAGAAGAAACAAGCAAACAACAAGAAAACATCCAACTCAAAGGTAGACCAAAGTTTCCTTCCAGTGTTCTTAACGTTGAATTTTACAAATTCAAGTCACTCTGGTTAATGAAACAAGGTTTAGCAAGAATCTGTACAGGCTGACACGGCATAACAATACTATAATTTCTCTTGGGCTGTTTTGAGTCTGACCTGTTCCCAGTGAGGGCTGCCCTGTCACCGGTCCTGTTCATAATATTTATTGACAGGAAATTTAGGTGTAGCCATGGTGTTGAGGGTGTGGAGATTGCTGGCAGAAGAATCTCATCTCTGCTTTATGCAGATGATGTGGTCCTCCTAGCTTTATCAGGCTCTGACCTACAGCTCTTGCTGGGGAGGTTTGCAGCAGAGTGTGAAGCAGCTGGGATGAGGATCAGCACCTCCAAGTCTGAGACCATGGTTCTTGACCGGAAAAGGGTGGTTTGCCAACTCCGGGTCAGGAGAGAGGTCCTGCCTCAAGTGGGAGGAGCTCAAGTATCTCAGGGTCCTGCTTACAAGTGAGGGAAGGAGGGACTGGGAGATCATTGTTCTCTCACCAAGACTCTTCAAGGAGACATTTTTATATCTGGCCACTTTTATTGAAAAGATCATTAATGGCTGTTTACATGAAGGTGTGGTCCCAAGCTCTCTGAAAAAAGCAGTTGTGTCCTACCTTAAAAAAACCTGGACTGGATTCATCAGTTTTAGCCAAATACAGACCAATTTCAAAGCTCCCATTCCTTTCTAAGCTTTTGGAGGTTGTTTATTTACAACTAGTGGACTTCCTGAACCCTCGAGACATTTAGTAGAAATTCCAGTCAGGCTTCAGAGCTGGACACAGCAGACTGCTCTTTTAATGGTTCTTAATGTATTTTTAGATGGTGATAAGGGTGATGCTGTTGTCCTCAACCCCCTTCTGTTTACCCTATACCTCCTGCCCCTCAGGGTCCTTCTGCTGTGTCATGGCGTTAAGTTCCATTTTTATGCAAATGACTGCCAAATCTATTTGCCGGTTGCTCGGAGGCTCTCTGTCTGCATTATTGGACTGTCTAACGGATGTTAAGTCATGGATGGCTGCTAACTTCCTCTTCCTAAATGAGTCCAAACCTGAGGTCATAATACTCAATCCTGGTGAAAGAGCTAGAGCAAGTGCTGAGGTTGATCATGCTTCCCTGGCTCAAAATGAGAAGACTGGTCACAAACTTGGGGGTGAAAATTGATGCAGCCCTTAAATTTGACGCACAAATAAACATGGTTGTCCGGGCATGCTTTTTAAATCTTAGATGGCTTTCCAAGAATAAACCTCTCTTGTCAAGAGTCCATCTGGAAACTGTGGTTCATGCTTTTATCAAATCCCGCCTTGACTATTGTAATGCTTTGTATGCTGGGCAGTGTCAGGCAGCAACTTCACGGCTCCAGCTAGTCCAGAACTCGAGTACTAGGCCATTACTAACCTATTGGCATGGATATAGGAAATAGAAAAACCAATATCGGTCGACCTTTAGTAGGGATGTTTCAGACGAGTATCTGGTACGGATACAGCATTTTTGACGAATACGAGCATGAAACGAGTAAACCTCGTAAATATCTGTAATCGCGCCGAAGGAAATTCCTCATTGGGTAACTGACTGTCTTCACACTCTGTGATTGGCCAGTCACATAGAGCGCCCGCTCCTCCCTACACACAAAACTCTCTAGCCGGCCGGGAGCGCAGTCCGTCCGGCTCGTCCACGCACACACACACAGACAGTAACGGATCTCACTGTGATTGCTTCACTGTTGCTCACGTTTCTTCAGTTTTCCCTAGGTTTTCTTCAGCTCGCCTCTTTTTCAGTTGAATATTTAAAGTTATTTTTTTCGTAACTGACATGGTGCATTTGACAAGACAGAGCTGACGTGCTGCGTCAGTCACTCACTACCTCCGCTCCGGTCGTTTTTTTTTAATTTTTTTAAACTCCATCTCTCTCCCTCTCACCCTCTCTATCTCTCTCAGACACACACACCTTAATCAACATTGTTTTGTTTAACTTTGTGTGGGGCAAAATGCAAAGAACGTTAAGAAAAAAAAATCAGTTTAATCAAATTAAAATAAAAAAAATATACATAAAGTTGTGTCTGGTTCTAGCATTTCATATTTTCCTAGTTCCTACTGCATGAGTTCAGATGTATTAATCCATAAACTTAAATATTAATGTTCTGATTTTATTGAAACACTTGATCTGTAATAGTTCCTTTACTATTGTTGCAAATGACCACAGTACCAATTCTTCTGTACTGAAACAATTGCCCCTCGGGGATGATTATAGTTTTTTTAAATTTAATCGAAAAATATTTAATCTCAATTCTGAGGCTGCTCTGTAAATAGTTTTCAAATAAACAATACACATATCAACTTCTGATCATTCCATATCAATTTCAGACTTAAAATAATATATTGATGTAAACCACGCCCACTTCCGGGTTATACCACGCCCATTCCGAGTACAGATACAGATAATCTAGTTGGTTGAACAGATACAGATACAAATAGTGGTGTACTCGCTCATCCCTAACCTTTAGTTTTAATTCCCGTAAATATAAAAGCAAATGAAAAAGAACCTTTAAATCTGGCTGTACCTCATCAATCAAAACAAACACAAGGGCATCTTTGTCATCAATCAGCTGTTGGATCTTCTGAAACATCTTTGTGACCAGCTTACCACTCTGCAATGAAGACACTTAATTAGATGAGAGAAAAATTATAATTATTTGCACAAAAACGACCTACCTCTGAAAACCACTTTGAGAACAAACTGTGACTATTTATCTCCACAAACTGGCCATAAGAATATCTGTAGGGAGATCATATTGTGAAAGGAGACGAGCAGGTACAGCTACAGCTGATTTCTAAGAAATGATTATTGTCTCACCGACTAGACAGTCTGATTGAAAGTTTTTGGGCAAGAGCTTTGCACAGTGATGTTTTCCCTGTGCCTGGAGGTCCTGAATAAGAAACCAGAGACAAATCAGTTATTTTTAACTGGTTATAAACACTATCTGATCAAGCCATTAAGATAAATCAAATATCTTCACCATGAAGCAGAACAACGCGATTCCAAGAAATCAGGTTGCTGTTGACATTTTTGTCTGAGAAGTACATTGTTGTTGTGACATAATCCAGAAGCTGAAAGGAAATATCAACAAAGTAAGTAATGACAAATAATTATTCTCTCACTCTTCAGCAGCAATTAATTAACAAACCTTTGTTTTGACTCCAGTCTCATACACAAGACTTTCCCAGATTCCATGGAATTCAGCTGTTTAAAAAACAAATCAGGTATTTAAGAATATTATAAAAAAAAAACTTTAATCAATCAATCAAAATTTATTAATGAAGCGCTTTTCATGCAAATGCAGCTCAAAGCGCTTTACAATATTAAAAACAACCAGACAGCAGTCGGTTTCCCACCCCTCCCACACAGATTCACATTCACATCCCCTTTGTTTCTCCCTCCTCCCACCCTCAATCCCGTCCCAAGCAGATGCAAAATCCTGCACACACACACGCACATGCACACACATAATAAAGAAAGGGCAGTTGGCTGAGTGCAGATGTAATATATATAAAGAAGACGAAAACACTAGGGATGAGTCGGATACTCGTTTTTGTGAAGCACCCCGTGATTTTTATCTTGAGAGAAGCTATAGAAAAGATCTCCCCCCACTCTCTCTCTCTCTCTATTCATGCACTTAAAAAGTGGTAATGCCCCCCTCAGTCTCTTACTCCACCCACATATCAATTTTAAAAACTGCAACATTAGTAGGCGTTGCCTGGAGGACCGAGAGGGCGGAGCGGCGGCAGTGACGAAGACGATGGCTAACTAGACGATGCTAGCTCCCGTCACTCTGAGCAGTCATTAGAAGTGGAGGACGTTTCTCCCCCTCCTTACCCAGACACTCGAGAAGAAAGGGACCAAGTCTATTTGGAGGAGACAAGCGGACCTGAGCCTTATTGTTTTGAGCTTGTGAGTTACCTGAATCTACCGGAACCGACCCAACAGAACCAGCTCTGAATGGTAAGTAGCCGTTAGCCATAGCATTAGATTAGCTGCAGGGTTTGGCTCCACGGCCCTAGAGAGCTAGTATTCAGCATGTTTTAGAAGTTTATCTGCTTCAACACACCTGGTTTTAATCAGCAAAAAATAGCTGAGCTGCTTAACAGCAAATCTAACCTGTTAAAGCAGGAAAACCACTGAAACATGCTGGATAGCAGCTCTCCAGGAGTCCTGGGCTCAAGTTACAATCTCCTGCATAGAAAGTTATGAAACTACGCCATGAGAAAATTATTCTGTAATGTGTTCAGCCCACTAAAACTGCCCTGATTTCATTATTTATTTACTGATACCAGCTGCTCTCTTGGTTGTAGGTGATCCTCTGGTGTCTGCAGCTGGTCTCCTGCTGGTGTCGTCAGGAT
Source organism: Nothobranchius kuhntae (assembly GCA_006942095.1). Taxonomy (NCBI): domain Eukaryota; kingdom Metazoa; phylum Chordata; class Actinopteri; order Cyprinodontiformes; family Nothobranchiidae; genus Nothobranchius; species Nothobranchius kuhntae. Next base: position 945,453 of record SSNQ01034485.1, on the reverse strand, counting down.
CAGGAGCTTCCAGAAGAATGTGCCTTTCAATGACTCTTTCCCCCTTATTTGTTATATTAATTAAATAAATATCAATTTATAGATTTCTTGTTTTTGTTCATGTCCATAAATACTTAAACATGCTTGAAATTAAAACGAGCTTTTAACAGTGAGGTGCTAGTTTAATTAATCACAATAGAGCTAGTTAAACATGCAACAATGTAATTTATAAATATCCATTAAAATATCAAAACTGGAATCTAAATGAGATATTTGGCAGCACAAAAAACTTGTCAAACACAATATTTATTATAATAATTGTGGGCAGACAGGAGACAGAGCTGATGGAGGTTCTCAGTCATCGAAGGATGGCTGAAGGCTTTCCAGGAACAGGAGATGTGGTGTTGTCTCTTCTCTCTCTATTCTGCCAGATGAGCTGATAGGTTACAGGTGTGTGAGGACATCCTCATGCTGTCACAACCAGATGACAGGAGTTATCAGGTGATCAGCCAGGCTAATGATGAGATGCAGAAAGAAAACAAATCCAGGACAGTGTACAGTAATAACAATAATATGTGGTGTTGCTCACCTTATGTGCTCTTATAGAGTATCAACGTGTGCCTGCCTCATGGTGTAGAGTCCATATTTTGCTGAGTGTCCTGCAGTAATGCAGGTTATTAGTTAATTTACTTTTGATAGCAATAACAAAATATTTAATGTAAAAGTTATGTACCAGGTGAATCAGCTCACACGTCACCACCAAGTGTCACAGGGGCAGAATCAGTAGCCTCCTTCATGATGTCATGATGTAATAACATACTTATTTAATTGTTAATATCTTAAAAATTCTGAAATGTTTTAATTTTTTTTTACCTTGAACAGTTCACTGAGCTTGCACTGTCACTGAGGCGGAAGCTGGAATCAACAGCAGACACCTCACATCTTGGTCTTTTCAGGGGGTGTGGACGCTGCTCTGGGACTTTCTGGAATATGAATTTCCGTCGTGGTCCCTGTGGGTCACCAGACACACTGTGGCTGTGAACTCTAAACTGCGTGGCTATGTAAAAAACAAAGAAGCAGCACATTTATAAATGTTTAAAAGAGCATAAAATCACGTGTAACAATAATCTGTAAAACGAATTAAAACTAGAAGGTAATAATAAAATGTTTACGTAGAAGATTATTAAAAATAATTC
>SSNQ01034485.1:917888-928384 GCA_006942095.1 Nothobranchius kuhntae | reverse complement strand
AAATTTATGATTTTCTTTCCGTAACAGGATGGACTCTTAGGGTGCATACAGTATTCTGTACAATATTTAAATATAAATAAAGAAATGTGTTTGTTTAATTAATTATTTGAGTTATCAGACCTCCATCTTAAATGTATATTGTGGCAAAGTTCCCCTACTTAAATGCAGTAATGTTTTTCTACAGACGCAGTGTTGTGAGTTTTCACGAGCTTACAGAAATAATACAAATCACCCAGTTCTGCCCTTGAGCATCAGCATAGCTCATAAACATGTAGATGGGCTTAAACTGTTATGCTGTTGGGTTGAAAAGCTCAATGTGACCCGTTATTAGGACCCAGGGAGCAGAGAAAATAATCCTGACTCACTGACTTTAAAACATTCGTCTTAAACGTGCTCAGATAAAACCTGTTAAAAACCACAATGTCTTTCATTTATCTGCCCAAAAGGCAAAGATTTTCTTTTTCCTTCTCTTCTTCTTTCTGCTGATCTGAAAAATAACCCGATCCCTGACTGAAAACCGTGATACGATCAGTCGCACCACTAGAGGCAAGCATTGCTACAGCAAGCCACTTCGAGATAGTGGACCCTCCAATCAGCTTGAAGTCAGCAGTGTGGCAGCATTTTGGCTTCTCCATATTTACAAATAAAAGGGTGAACAAAATACCGACATGACAAAAATCGGAATAGTGATTCGGGAATCACATCGAATCATGGCTTGAGTGAATCGTTACATCCCTAGTATCCGATCCAAGAGTGTGTTTATATTGTGTTTTTTGTATTTAAGAGACGTTTTAACAGTCGAGTTTGACCCTCATCCTCCTCCACCTCTTCATGTGCTTGTGACCTCTGTACCTTCATATTTTTAGAGTTTTTCCGCGAGGTATTCTTCAAGCTTCTGCGTGTCTGCTGTTAGATATCCTCTGTTCCCTTTATGTTTTTGAGGGCACAATGGCAGCGCTGTAGACGACAGCAGCGTCCTGACCAATCACAAGCGTGCATTCTCTGTCTGGACAGACAAATGTTTAGAAAACAGAGCTTGACTCTTTTCGTCTCTGTGAGCCTGTCCGTGAGCCCTTGAAAGGACGGACAATGGCGTTGCATGCGTCCGTCCCAACGCAGACGGAGAAGTATAAATTAGGCTGAGGAAGGACACCTGGGGGGTCATTTGTCAACAGTACTTATGCACAGATCTGTGTAGGAACCATTTTATGCATTGTGTGGTATTCATCATTTTGTACTTCTGCATGAAAATGTTTCTATATAAGAAAATCTATGACCATGCGTACGAACAGCATCTAGTGCAGAGATTACTAATATCCGGATCCGGACCGAAATGCTGTCTGGTGTGGACCCGAGCCTAATGCCAAAATAAAGTTCGCAAAATTTTATAACCGCTTCTGGCCGGTGCAGCTATTGCATTCTTTACGGTAGTATTCTAGCATCCATGAACACCCACAGGCCAATTGTACACGAGTTTAGCCAGACCACGTGACACCAACAAGCCAATAAACACGTTGCATTCCTGCCAGAAAATACAGCCGATACGTAGCAAACATAAACGTTTCAGAGGGAGAGAAGGAGAGCAGCGAAGAGCAGAAATTCGAACAGAGAAAACGAGAGATTCAGGTGGAGAGCGGTGGAAAGAAGGAGACATTCAGGCAGAGAACAGGAGAGCAGCGACGAGGAGAGATTCAGGCGGGTGAGACGGAGAGAAGTAGAAAAAGCAGAAATGGCAGCCTCTAAAAAACGGAAAGTGGACAACGAAAATAGAGCATTTAATCCAGAATGGACAGAGTCATCTCTCTTTGTTCTTCCCTCTGGTGGCACAAAACCTGTTTGTCTCATATGTTCAGAAACAGTGGCACTTATTAAAAGTGGCAATGTGAAACGCCATTATGAGACAAAACACAAATGTTCGGAACAAACATCCCCTCAGATCAGAAGTAAGATCAGAGAAAATGCGTAGTCTCAAAGCCCAATATGACCAGTCCACCAGGATCCTGAGCCACACATTCACTGCTCAGCAACAAGCCCATGAGAGTTCCCTCAGAGTTTCTTGGATTTTGGGTCAGCACAAAAAGCCATTTACTGATGGAGAGGTTGTCCGAGCGCGCAGAGAGGCTGCCGCGCGCGCACGTTTTCCTCTGCCGTGTGCTCGTTGGCAACGTGTGCACGCAGGTTTGTCACTTGCGCACATCCTTGTGCGCTCACAGACACAGTTTGCTCCCTCTCAGTGCACAAATGACCTCTCGCCATGTATATTTTCACTCGCGAGTCCCGCTCACACGTGCAATGTGGACCCAATCCGCATGCATGGGTTGTGGCACGGGTCTGACGCCATACTCTGTGAAGTTGACCCCCGTCATCTTCACAGAGCTCTGAGAGCTGACAGTCCTGTGTGTGTGTGTGTGTGTGTGTGTGTGTGTGGCGTGCGTGCGTGCGTGTGTCTGTGTGTAAGGCGTGTGTGTGTAAGGCGTGTGTGTGTGTGTGTGTGTGTGTGTGCGTGTGTGGGTGGCCCAGAGGACAGGAGAACACACAGATAATTAATTAAATAATTTGGTTCTGTACCTTTCTCTTCAGCACAGCCGACAAAGGTTTATGATGGGTCAGTCCTCCTGCATGCTCAGATCATTCCCTTCCCTTGCTTGAAAAATTGTTCCAAAATGAAAGTTGAACCCACATCTTTTTTATCTGTGAATTCAAGGCCGTTCGGCGAGTCTCAAATAGAAATTTGGGCATCTTACTGTAAAAATATACCGTTAATGTAAAAACGAAATTCTGAAACAACCCTGTTCACGTCGAGAATCGAACCCGGGTCTTCTGCACGAAAGCCTGAAACTTTACTAGGCGAGCAGACAGGAGATGTTTTGCTGAATTGCCTCTGTACTGTACAAATGTATGCTGGGAGTACTGTGGTGTGGCCGTGCTCACTGAGCAGAGGAAAAACATGGTTTCGGCCTCAGAGTTACAAGGAGAATGATGGATCCCATCCAAAATAATCTCTCGAACTTGAAAACTTAGTGATACTTTGGGCTAAAAGCTGGATTAGGAATCGTTAGGCTGAGTGGCCATGAATCTGTGTTCTGAGTCACGAAGGACAGCAGATAGTTTTCACACTCTGCTGCAATATTAGAGCCAACACCAGGATGGTTTTGAGTGACTGAGATATTACTGAGTATGATAGTTTCTATTGGGGCTTTCACCAATACGCAACAGTCAGTCCATGATTGATCTCCTTCTTCAAATTTAGGAGGAAGCTGGGAATGGAACCCTTTGTTCTCAACACCAGGGATAAATTCTTATTTTCCATCCACCTGTCCATGAGGCACACACGCCACCATTTGAAACTGCTAAAAAGTGGGCGTGCATTCTGCACCGGGGGTGCGGTATTCGTTAACACAAGCCAAGCCTGAGCCCCTAGCATCGTCACTTGCTCATGAGGCACTCTGGGGGAGGCGACCTATAAGAAGCAATGCTTGCAAGGGTTTCTGGTGGGACCCTGGAAGACATCCAGGCATCGGGTCCACAGTTGGACGCCTGCGCGTTGATCACGTCCATAACCAGCAAAGCCATAATGATCTTCTGGTCCAGGGCAGAATCATCTGTCTCCTGAGTGACAAATGTAAAAACTCAACCTGAGGCATCCTTCCTGTGCGGGAGTTCTGCAACAACTGGCAGGAGAAGCAAGAAGAACGACGAGACCTGGAAGCCGAGGGCAGAACAGTCGTAGCAATCATGCTAATAATGTCATAATTCAGTTAGAAAGCATTGTGACACACATCCGTCAATGGCAGCCCAATTGCAGAACATGGGGGCACGCAGTTAGCTGCTTATAGTATATCTATCCACATAAGTGCTGTTGAAACTTCAAAAATATGATTCTCTTCAGGAGCTAGGATAGCTTTTTCAGTGCTTGTCCTACTAATTTGAAATAGCCAAGAAAATTAGATTCACACCCAGAAAAAAAATGCTTTGGTACTAGAAAAATTTTATGTTTAGTGATTCGATAATTTAAAATGTGCTTTCGCCTGACAGGAGGAGAAAAGAAAGAGGAGAGAACGGGAGCAGAAGGAATCGGAGACAGCAGCTGCTGCCTGTGGAGGTCCGCCTATTGAACCCTTCACTCTGCCGAAAAGTATTAGCGTTTCATTAGAGGTGAGAAGACATCTTGAGATAACGAATGATCATTTCTTAATGAGAACTTTACAATGTCATTAACATTTCATCTATATTTTTTCAGCCAGATGAGAAGAGAAAAAAGAAAGACAGGTTTGAAGGGGAGCTTGAAGTGGAAAAGTTTCACCCTGCTGTGAAGTCAGAAGTCGAACAACAAGGAGATAGACCAGTTAGATCATGTCGAACACAACAAGGCAAAAGTGCCGGCATGTTAACACATCAAACAATGTCATTTACTAGGGTTGCAACAACGATTTGATTAAATCGATGAAGAAAGGCATTGGCAACTTATTTCGTCATCGATTCATTGTGTTGTGTAACTTTTTTTTCGTGTTGCACAACCTTTATTTATCAGTCAATGCGCGCAGCTCATGTGTAGGTGGAAACGGAGCAGTCTGAGGCAGATCAGAACGAGAGAGAAAGCCGGTGTTTTGATGAGTAACAACGGTACTCTTAGAACAGTAAGTTGCTTACTGACGCACAATGAGCTAACCTAGGTGGTGTGGGAAAACAGAAACCAGCAAAGACACAAAAGCAGAAATGGTCTGGGATCAAAAGAGCAACTATGGGCAGATTAGCTAATGCTAGCAGGTAGCAGGCTGATGATCAAGTGGGGTTCTGAAAAAACACGATGGTCGTGAAACTAAGAACATCTAAACTCTACAAGCGGAAGAAAAGTCCCCACCATCCTGTTTATTCTTAGCTGACTTCAGCACTATGGAGCAGAACCGCTGCTGTCAGGTTCGAGTCTGCTCTGCCAAACACTGGTGCAGGATTATGGCAAGCCACTGTAGCATGTAATTCACTAACGTGTCTATGTGTGAACATAATTTAAATTGGTTTATTGCTAGCCCGTACATAATATATATGTTGAATTTATGTAGAAGTCAAATGTCATTAACATGTTCAGTAGTAAGCTACTGAACGTGTTAATGAAAGACAGTAAAATTTTACTGATCATAGTTTAATTATGGATTCATTTAGGTGATATTATGTTGTTTAGCACGCTATTGATCTGTTTTCGAATCATATTTTGTTAAATAAAGTAAAAGGAGAGAAAAATGTTTCCATAGAATTTTTAATTTTCCCATTTAATCTGATTCATCGATGATCCAAATAATCGTTTGTTGCAGCCCTATTATTTACATATAAATGTTTTATTAACTGTAATCGTTGGTGCTTTTCTCACACAGAGAATGAATCCACTCCTCGTCAGCAACTGCTAGAGCACTTTTTGAGGCAGCTGCAGAGGTGAAAAACTGTTCACTCTTAATTCTTTTATCAGTGTTTTTGTTGAGTTTTTACCACATGAAAGCAAACACTGCAGAAGTCCAAAAGCATATGATGACTCTTTCCAAATGTAGGTTCACCGAGTAAACACTCATTTTGGCATTCATCATCTTCGTTTAACTAGCCAAACATCAAGAATTTGGGACCAATCAAAATTTCCACAGTATTAACCCTTCTTTCAGTCAGACCCTAAAATAGCTCCCTTTGCATCAGTGGTTTGTGTGATGTCATACAAGCTTGCAAAGATCATTACTTCTTCTTCAAGGTGTTTTCAGTGAACCAAATATTCTGTTGAAAGAACACAGAATATGTTGAGGTATTAAAGCCATTCTATGCAACTTTTTCATATTTTTAAATCATTTTTGGACCGACGTGCTAAAATTACCCTTTACAAGGTTAATGATAAATAAATGATAAATGACCCGCACTTGTATAGCGCCTCTCAGAGTAAGGACTCCAAAGCGCTTTACACTACAGTATCATTCATCCATTCACACACACATTCACACACTGATGGTGATGAGCTACAATGTAGCCACAGCTGCCCTGGGGCACACTGACAGAGGCGAGGCTGCTGAGCACAGGCGCCGCCGGTCCCTCCGACCACCACCAGCAGGCAAGGGTGGGTTAAGTGTCTTGCCCAAGGACACAACAGCAGAATTCTCTGTCTAGAGCTGGGATCGAACCTGCAACCTTCCGATTGCTGGACAAACCGCTCAACCTGTTGAGCTACTGCTGCCCCAATGAAAAATTTAATGAAATGTTGCTCTGACTTCTACCCCCCTCTGTGGCTAGAATACCACAATTGCAACTTAGTAGTACCAGTCCGGTCTGTTGCAGACAATGTTGCTGACATACCTGGTGCAGCAGTCTGCTTCCAGCATGTTTCCTGCATGTTTTAGATTGTGAACACAGCTGATTTGTTTGATTTAGTTATGAATCACATCTGTAGAAACTAATGAAGGCTGGAGAGACATTTTAGCAGTTAAATTGAGACGAGGGCACAGCGAGATAAGTTTAGCTTTTGTTTCTACTAAACTGACACTAGAGGATGCTACAAGCAAACATAACTGCCACATGTACCTTTAAAATCTAATTTTGCAATTTGTATGGTTTGGAAAGCTAAAAAGTTTAATATCAAAATAATGGTTCATTTCTTGTACTTTCAGAAAAGACCCACATGGATTCTTTGCGTGTCCAGTAACAGATGCGATTGCACCTGGTTACTCATCGATCATCAAGCATCCTATGGACTTCAGCACCATAAAAGACAAAATAAAAAACAATGAATACAACACAATAACTGAATTCAAGGTGATTTTAGCTTACTGAGCAGCTCTGAACAAGAGATGGGAAGGTGGCTAAGTGTTCATAGAGCATTGGTTGTTCTGCACCTGTGGCTAAACTATTTTGTTTTACAGGCAGACTTTAAATTGATGTGTGATAATGCCATGGTGTACAACCGACCAGAGACGGTGTACTACAAAGCAGCTAAGAAGCTACTTCATACAGGGTTCAAGATGATGAGTAAGGTATTACAACGGTGTCTCCTAACCTTTTTTTGACTTGTGGACCGCCTGCGCCATTTTCTCGTACCACGAGTACCCCCTTAGTCAAACGTGTGGACGATTCCACAAAAGTAGAACGTACAACTGATTATGAAATGAAAATCATTTCCTTAAATCTCCTTAATGCTGAACCACTTCTCACTTCCTGTCTTGTTCATGTCTTGTTATGTGAATTATTTAACTTTAACAATCCTCATTTTTGTCCTGGCCGTGGAACACTGGACAGGCTCTATACCCTTAGGAGAGTCCTGAAGGGTGCGTGGGAGTTTGCCCAACCAATCTACATGTGTTTTGTGGATTTGGAGAAAGGATTTGACCGCATCCATCGGGGACCCTTTAGGGGGTACTTCAGGAGTATGGGGTACCAACCTTCTGATACAAGCTGTTAGTTCCCTCTATGACCGGTGCCAGAGCGTGATCCCCATTGCCAGCAGTAAGTTGAGCTCGTTTCCGGTGAGAGTTGGACTCCACCAAGGCTGCCCTTTGTCACTTCTGTTCATAACTTTTATAGACAGGATTTCAAGGTGCAGCCAAGGTGTTGAGGGGATCTGTTTTGGTGGCCTGAGGATCAGGTCTCTGCTTTTTGCAGATTATCTGGTCCTGTTGGCTTAATCAGAACGTGATCTCTGGCTCTCACTAGCGCAGTTCGCAGCTGAGTGTGAAGCAGCTGGGATGAGAATCATTTCCTCTACATCCGAGACCATGGTCCTGAGTCGAAAAAGGGTAGAATGCCTTCTCCGGGTCAGGGATGAGGTCCTACCTCAAGTGGAGGAGTTTAAGTATCTCAGTGTCTTGATCACGGGTGAGTGAAAGATGGAGTTCGAGATCGACAGGCGTATTGGTGCTGCATCTGCAGTGATGTTAGTTTTGTACCAATTTGTCGTTGTGAAGAGAGGGCTGAGCCGGGGGTGGGGGAGTCACGCACATCGTCCCGCAGCACTCCTCCATGATAGCAGGGGTGGGGGGGTTGCACACGTTCCGCTGCTATTTCTCACCAGTATCAACTGATGGAGGGCTCTAGTTTCATTACGCCGTTCGTGGCAGCGGACTCGGTAAGGTCGGGCAGGAGGGCGGGGCATGACGCTTAGCCTGGCGGGTGGCCAAGCAAAGCCTGGTGGGCCGCCTGGCTTATAAAGCGCAGGGGGAAACCCTGGGGTAGGAATGGGCCATATGGCCTAAAATCTATGTCACGATATCAGGGTGTCCGCGGGTCTTTAAAAAGTCTTAAAAAGTCTTAAATTAGCTTTTCCAAATTTAAGGCCTTAAAAATCCTTAAAAATGACAAATAATCCTTAAATACAGTTTCCAAAGGTCTTAAATTACCAAAGACCCAATAAACAAGATCCTTTTGTTTTCCTGAATTTCTAGTTAGTCTTCAGCATTTTTTGTGTACGATATTGGCGTAAGCGGAACCGTACACATGCAGTTGGTTGTGAAAGGGGGCTATTTTTAGATGAGCACATTAGCTGGTTAAGCTAGTGGGAGCTTGCGCCATGGGGAAGGGCAAGTTTAATGGTAACTGGATGGCTAATCGTTTGCGACGTGGTTAGCACCGGTTCCAGGCAATAGCTGGAAATTATAGCTTAAATTTAATTTTAAAAGTAGCTTAAATTTGGTCAAAGTGGCCTTAAAAAAGGTCTTAAAAAGTCTTAAATTTGGCTCCCTTAAACCTGCAGATACCCTGGATATATTCTTTTCCTCCATTTATATTTGTCAAAAAGACTGATTTTGAACATTTTCACACATAAGATCAACTGCTTCTAAAAGGAATAGAATGTAATTTACAGAACATTTAATGTTCAAAACGTATTTAAAAAAATACAAAACCTTTCAAGTATGTTGTTTTATGATTCTTTGGATACTTGTTTTACACAGAGGGGAAACCTAGAACAACACAATATGAACCGTTGTTCACTGGATTCTTCTAATATTACTCTTTCTGGTAGCCCCAAGACTCTGCCTGCATGTTGGGGTTATCGCCGGGGGACGAAAGGGTAGCTTCCCTGCGACTTTGTGGTTACCCACACTTTTTGGAATCCCTGGGACCAGTACCAGATGGTGCTCTAACTGGGGACTCCATACTCCTGCTGTGGGACTTCGTTGTTCACCTTGGCAATGATGGCACGACCTGGAGTGGCATGATTGGGAGGAATGGCCCGCCCAATCTGAACTTCAGTGGTGTTCTGTTATTGGACTTGTGTGCAAGTCGCAGTTTGGCCACACTAAACATGGTGTTTGTTATGGTCAAACTGCAACTTGCGCATCTTAAGGATGCCTATCGGTATACCTGATACCAGGGCAGCCTAGGTTACAGGTCAGTGATTGACTTTGTAGTTGTGTCATCTGACCTGAGACCTTATGTTTTGGACACTCGAGTAAAGTGAGGAGCGGAGCTGTCAACTGATCACCACCTAGTGGTGAGCTGGATCAGATGGCAGGGTAAGATGCTGCGCAGACCTGGTAAACCCAAATGTATTGTGAGGGTCTGCTGGGAATGCCTGGCAGATGAATCTATCCTGATGGTCTTCAACTCCCACCTCTGGCAGAGCTTTGACCACGTCCTGAGAGGAGTGGGGGACATTGAGTCTGATTGGGCCTTGTTCTGTTCTGCAATTGTTGAGGCAGCTGTTGCTAACTATGGTCGTAAGGTGGCTGGTGCCAGTCGTGGCAGTAACCACTGTACCCTTTGGTGGACACCAGAGGTTAGAGGTGCTGTCAAGCTGAAGAAGGAGGCCTACAGGGCGTGGCTGGTCTGTGGGTCTCCAGAGGCAGCAGACGGGTACTGGAGGGCCAAGCGAGGTGCAGTAGTGGCAGTTGCCGAGGCAAAAGGTTGGGTGTGGTAGGAGTTTGGCGAGACCATTGAGAGAAACTATCAATCAGCTCCAAAAAAGGTTCTGGAAAACCATTGGGCGCCTCAGAGGAGGAAGGCAGCAACTTGCTCACACTTTTTACAGTGGGAATGGGGAGCTGTTGACATCAACTGGGGCTATAGTCGGGCGGTGGAAGGAACACTTTGAGGAGCTCCTCAATCCCACCGACACAGAGGAGGATTCAGAGCTGGGAGATCTCTGGGGCAGAAGTCGCTGAGGTAGTCAAATAACTATGCAGCCCCTGGGGTGGATGAGATCTGACCTGGGTATCTCAAGGCTTTGGATGTTGTAGGACTGTCTTGGTTGACTAGGGATGGGTACCTTTGACATTTGAATCGATCCGGTACTAATTCCCGGTACCTACGAATCGATACCGGTACTTAACGGTACCAATTTTCGATACTTTTGAGTGTTTAATCATAAAAGATAATTAAAAATATTAAATATATATTTTTCTCAATTTATAACCATATTTGATAAATATCACGATAAATAACATACAACTGTTTGCATTTTAACATCGTCCTTGTAGTTTTATAAGCTGATAATTAAACTGAAGCAAACATCTTTACTGTGAACTAAATTTACTGTG
>SSNQ01034485.1:856764-883086 GCA_006942095.1 Nothobranchius kuhntae | reverse complement strand
TCCGCAGCCGCTCGCTTCCGAACTCAATTTTTACTGGTACCCGCTCTACAACGGCTCCGCTCCGGTGCGGAGACCTGAGGGGGGCAAACAGGCATGCGCGGGATTTTCGAGATCTTGCGATACAGTCCGAGCAATAAACGCGGAAGTTAGATCCAAACACCCGTTGTGTGGGAGAAGCATCGGCATGAACTGTTTAATCTGCCCATCATTTGTGTTGAGAGATCAGCAGTGTTTGGATCAACAAAGTGTGACTACTTTGATAGTGGAAACTGTATTTATGGCTTACTTTTGTGCATTTAAACTTCAGCCGCCATTGATAGTTGTTAAAAGTTGTTAAACCTGTGCATATGAAACAAAAAACGCCTTTTGTTTATCGATTTATTGTGAAAAACGGAAGTTGTGCTTGCTCCTTTTCCTGTTGGGCCGTTGTGATTTCTGTCCATTTACTGCGGAGGTGTTCCGGCGTCCGGCGAAAATAGGATCGATTCTATTTTTGCCGGACGCCAGAACAGAGGGCGGCGCACGGCGCCGCACTGCCGGAGCACGGCCGCAGTAGTGGAATTGCTCTGATTGACTACAACGGGACCGATTTTGCTCCGGCGTTCGTGTCGGAGCGGAGCGGAGGTAGTGGAATTTGGGGGTTAGAGGTAAACTGGGGATTAATGGAGACCGGCAATTTGCTATGTTGATGCTCGAAGGGAAAAGCTGACAGCGACAATAGCTTGAATGAAGACAGCAAATCATGGAGCTGTGCTCTTCCGGCTTGTTGAATGCACACATGACAAGTGTCTGTAGTTCTGCCTTTGCTCTTCGGTTTAAAATACCACTAAGCTGCAGATATTTTAGCTCTCCTGAGGAGACCCGTTAGCTGTGTGTTAGCAGGCTTGCTAACAGTGGCACTTGGTGTCTGAGTCCTTGCCTGCCATAAATTGTGTGACATTACTGTGGTGTTTTGTACAAGAAACAAATGTTAATGATGTAGAAGGACTTATGAAATTAAAACTACGTCATTTTAATTTATTTATTTGAAAATCTCTATCTCGGGGTAAATTTTAAAAGTCATGCTTGTTGTTTTAAAAGGCTAAATCTGATTTACTTCTCCCAATTCCAATCCTTTCAAAAACGTGTGATCTGGCCTGATTTCCGATCACGTGATCAGATCGGACCATCCCTAATAAATACAGACCATTTACCAATATTATTTACATTCAAGTTTTACTTCTGTTTGTTCCCACTGACTTACTTCTTGATTTGCTGGATGTGTATTTTGTTTTTTTAGATGTCGGATGGTTCTGGCCTCGGAGAGAGCAGTTCGGTCCTGGACTTCATGTCAGTGAAGAGTTATTCTGACATGTCGCTGGATATTTCAATGCTTACACCCTTAGGTGATTATCTTCAATCAATAGTGTTTGGAAGCAATTAAATGTGTAAAATTATTACCATAATAGAATATTTTACCTTGATAATCAATTAATGTTTGTGATTTATTCACCAAAATCAATAATTAAGCAGCAAATTGGTTGAAGCAAAAATAAATATGCCCTTCAGAAATACTAGTACAACTAGTATTTATTATGAGCACCGTGATTTTCAAGGACAGCACCAAGTCTTTTAGCCATGGAATGAACAAGATAGCAACATATTGCAACATCTGTCTTTTTCCATTCTGCATGCTGGATGGAGAGTGATGCTCAACTTACTGCTTCAGAATTCCCCACAGGTGTTCGATTGGATTCGGATCAGGAGACATACTTGGCCGTTCAGTCACCTTTTTCCTGTTCTAACCCTAACCCCCTTCAGAAATGCTACGGTAGCTTTAGAATAGAATAGGCTTTATTGTCATTGTAAGGGTACAGCAAAAATGGAATGCCACTCCATTTGGTGCAAAGTGTAAAAGAATACAGAAACAATAAAAATGTAAAAGCAACAGTAAAACATACACAGTAGGAGCATTGTGATGTAGCAGCATTAGTTGGGTTCTGTGCAGGTCACTATTGTAAGCAGAATTTTTTTTGCATATTGAGTAAACACAAATAGCACATATTAATGTACATGATCAGTATTGCAACAGTAAGTGTGTGGTGCGGGTTTACAGGTTCATCTGGTTTTGTGGTTGCTTACTACGGTGATGGCTCTGGGGAAGAAGCTATCCCTGAATCAGTTAGCCCTGTGACCTGTACTGTGTGCCTGACGGTAGCAGGTCACGCGGATGGTTACTGGGGTGAGAGTAGCCCTTGATTTTGGTGTGTTTTGGATCATTGTGGTGTTGGAAAAGGGCACGATGACCAAGTGCAAAGATGGCAGCATCTTCTCCTTTAGTATAGAGCAGTACGTTGTTGAGTTCATGATGCCATCAATGAAATGCAGCTCCCCAACACCAGCAGCACTCATGCAGCCCCACATAAGGACACCACCACTACCATGCTCCACTATAGGCACCATGCATTTCTCTTTGAAATTCTCAACGTTACGATGCCACACAGTTTAGTTCCAAAAACTGTGATCTTTGTCTCATCACGCCAGATTCTAGAGTGCCAGTGGTCTTCATCTCTTTCAGCATGGGCCCTAGCAAATTCTAGGCATGCTTTCTTGTGCATGGGTGTTAGGAGAGACTTCCTTGATTGACGATGCCCATGCATGCCATTCCTCTGCAGTGTGTGCTGTATGGTGTCACAGGAAACGATCATTCCATCTTGACTTTCTACTGCTTTAGCTAACTGCAGTGAACTTGCATGGTGATTTTCTTCACCTTCTCATCAGAAGATGCTCCTGTCGAGATCTTAACTTCCGTGGACGACCTGGAGGTCTCTGTAAGATGGCTGCACTTTTATCTTTCTTAAACTTTTGGATCACTTTGCTACAGTATTCTGACTGATATGTAAAGCTTTCTTCTTGTAGCCCTCACCTTTTTGTGTAAAGACATGATTTCCTTTCCCAGATTTTGAGACATTTCTCTTCCATGTGGAGCCGTTGCTGACAGCATGAAATGGGAAGGGCTTTCATTTGTTAAGTAACCTGCCTGCTGGACATGTCTTACATGAATCATTAGCCTCACCTGTGGTTGAATGCCTGTTAATTAAAATTTTATAGTCTTAAGTCTGGTTTTTCTTATTTGACTATAATTGGGGTGTACTCAGTTTTGCAACTATGACTTGAATAGATTTGTTAGGAAAATCACTTTTTTGTTTGTGAAAATTAACAAATGTTTGCAATCAATGGCCCACATTTGTGGGAGTATTTTGTAGGATGGTGTCTCATAGAACATGTTGATTCTGAAAGGAAACTAAAGGATTTCTGACAAATATAGTTCTCATTTATGCTGAGCACTGGCGACAACGAAATTTAAAACTGCATTTTTTCTTTTAATTGTAACTTTACTTTCCTCTTTTTGAAATCAGATAAAACCGTAAAAAAAGAGCCTGGGAATGAGGAAGACCACCAGCATTTTGATGATGCTGAAAAGCTCTTGCATGAGTTCCAGGAAGCTCAGGTGGACAGAGTTTGCTCCAGACCGTCGTCCAATCTGTCCTCCCTTTCTTCAGAGAGAGACCAGCACCACTTAGGTATATACAGCCTTTTTTATCTTAAAGATAGGTCATCCTTAAAAGTCGTGCTTGGATCAGCTGTTTATCTCACCTAAAAAGTCATGTTTTCTTGAATCCACAGGTAGCCCATCACACCTGGTTGTCGGAGATCATTCTGAAATGGTTCATGATCCCTATGAGTTCCTGCAGTCTCCAGACTCCGAGGGCACAGCTAACAGCTGACCACAGAGATTATCTGTCACCCTGGTGTTAACGGCAGTAATCAAACATTATCGATCTAGTAAAACAAGCATTATGATTGCAGCAAGATTGTTTTCAAGATAATTGTACAGACTGAATTGTATTTGCATGGTTTGGTAACAGATAATCCCTCAAAGTAAGCCCATTTTAATAAATTCATGTCAATCAATCAGGTTTTATTTGTATAGCGTTTTCCACACCTGCAAAGGTGATCCAAAGCACTGAACATGGCATAAAACAATCACAATATGGCTATAAACAGTAATAAAAACAGTACAATAACTGATAGGTAATTTTTCATTTATCCCATATTACCTTAAAGGACGACACACACACAGAGAGACTAGATTATTATTATTCGTAATGTCCATGAATCGTCATGCGAGAGCTGGGCGCAGAAACCCAGCCCCCACTCTGCCTACCCGCATTCTCCACCAAAATGTTGGGTAATATTTAATCTCCATAACCCTGGAACCTGAAATAAACACTCATAACAACAAGGAAGGCATTTTACCCTGAGTCCCCAAAATAATGGGGAGTTAACGCAGAGGAAAACCTCCAAGGCTAACCCCACGTAACTCCCATGTATTCTCAGTTAGCCAGGGGTTTTATTTAGCAAAGGATGGAGAGGTTACAGAGTTACAAAGGTTTCAGTTGAAATCAACATCCTTGACTGCAAACGAGCTTCTCTGCTCAACCTTTCATGAACAGCCACAGTTGGCAAACACAGAGATTCATGAAGTGTTAATAACACAAATTGGGCATCTTTTAGGCCTCAAAAAGGTACAATTATAAAAATACCCAACAATAACGGTCATGGGTTTTTACCCTCATGAAACACTGTATTTAAAGCTAACTTGTAAAAAAAAATAGTCTTCAGTTGATAAATAAATGATTGCATTGATGGTGCTTGCTTAAATGCCAGTGGTAGACTGTTCCAGAGGGATGGAGCCATTACTGAGAAGGCCAGATCACCTTTTGTTTTACGCAAAACTTGCTCTACAGATGGAAACAAAATCTTGAAAAATACTGAAAACCTATATGACATGTCCAATTCTTGCCTTCCATTTAGGTTATAAAATCCATCATGGATCCATTTTAATGTGTTTGAGCAACTTTAGAATCACATTTTTTCCGCAGTTCAGGGGCATAAGAAAAAACACGAAATGAAATGTTTGGTTTAGTTTATTTTGTTTGAACCTAATTGTTTTATTTCAGAAATGTAGGAGTATGGACCAAGTTCTTGCTGATCATAACACCAGCAGGAGGCTGTGGGCTGAATTAGGATTAAACCATCTACCCAGCTGATGGATCTTTACTAACTAAAATATTCCCACAAACATTTTGACATGAATTATCTCCTCATGTCTATAGAGGAAGAAGAAAACAAGATGTCTTGTAACTTGAAATGAAACAAAGCTTCCTCTCAGTTTTTTCTTTAAGTTGAATTTAACATTAGTTTTTAATTAAATGAAAAAAGAATAAAGTGTAACAAGAACTCCCACAGGATGGAACAGCAGCACAGTCTGTTTCTAAATAAGAGACAGATTATTGGATCCTGCAGCCACCGTCACTCACCCCAAACCCGCTCCCCAGCCAGGGCTGTGCACAGACCTTTGAAGGGGCGGGTGCTCAAATTTAAAAAGGGGCACACAGAATAATATTTTCTAACACCATGACATAACCACAGTATACCCGGCTGAATAACAAATATTTATTAGAAATTCAAAATGGAAGCGAATCATTATATACACCATAAGGACAATGTAAAGCAAAAGTAACTGTTTTTGGTAAATGGTCTGTATTTGTATAATGCCTTCTTAGGGTTCTACAACCCCCCAAGGCACATTACAACACAATCAGTCATTCACACACACACATTAACACACTGATGGTGATGAGCTGTGATGTAGCCATAGCCGCTCTGGAGCGCACTGACTGAGGTGAAGCTGCTGAGCACAGGCGCCACCAGTCCCTCCGACCACCACCAGCAGGCAAAGCAGGTTCCACCAGTCCCTCCGACCACCACCAGCAGGCAAAGCAGGTTCCACCAGTCCCTCCGACCACCACCAGCAGGCAAAGCAGGTTCCACCAGTCCCTCCGACCACCACCAGCAGGCAAAGCAGGTTAAGTGTCTTGCTCAAGGACACAACAGCATCAATCTCTGATTGAAGTCAGGATCAAACCTGCAACCCTCCGATTACAGGACAACCTGCTCCACCTACTGATCTATTGCTGTCCTATGTTACCTGATGATGGGGTACAGTGTAGCTGTTACAGGGTCGCTCCTCTTGCTGCTGCTGATGATGCTGGAGGGCAAGGCTGTGTTGATCTCAGACTGTAGGTAGTAAAACGAACAGAGGAGAAATGTTAGTCAGTTACAAAATTAATGTAAGATCATAAAAAAATGGCAAAAATTGGTGAAAACTCTTAGAACTGTTAGACAGAAATATCTGAGACAACACCTGTGGTGAATAAATGGAAATCTAAACATTAGTGGATAATAGAGGAGTTTATGTCAGAGATAAGAATGTGTGTGTGTGTGTGTGTGTGTGTGTCTTCAATCTCATCATGTGATCTATCACTCTCCACTTGCTGTCCATCTGAGAACAAGGCAACATTAGCTATTGTATGAATGAATTAAGTAGTTATTCACATTTAACAGGTCTTGCACCTAATCCATCATCAAGTAGCTAACATAAAACATTTTCTGGCATCAAAACATTGCAGTTGTGTATATTATTGTTTCTACACTTGTTGCTGTGATGCAACTTACCTTCTTTTATCCAGCTGGTGAGGGACCCACTGCCTTTAGCTGCCTCATGTAGCTCTTTCTGTCGCTGCTTCCGCCTCCTCTCCTTACGAGGCATGTCTGTACAATGATATATCATAATTAACTTACAAATGTTTTTTCATGCATATAAAACTCATGCATACACATACTGGGACATTTCATTCCTTTTCCAGAAAACTAACTGTATATAATTTGGCCACAAATTTGCTTCATGATGCTGATCCAGAATATTTCCATACTATTTTAATCATAGTGCTTTAGTAATTATAATAAAAATAAAGAATAAAACAATATGTTTATGCTTTCATTCAGTTTTACTATCTACTTTGTGCAAAACAGAGAACTGTACAGATAAAATAATTTTGCTGTGAAAACAGTATTTTTTTTAATGTACATCTTTAAAACATAATGTTTTTAATACAATGCATTCAAAAAGAGAGCAAATATAAACTCCAACATTTAGAGAATATGCATAGTATTAGTGAACTATAAACCCCACCAGAAGGGCTGAGAAACCTTAAAATCTAAAACAAAACTATGTTCCCTAAAACGCTGGACAGAATTTACACACAAGGACTGAATATTTTGTAACACAAAACTTGTGACGGATGTTACCTTTAGTATTTTTCTTATTTCCTTTTACAAAAGGTAGCTAAATTTTTAATTTGTTCAAGTTTTATCAGTCTGCGAACCAGGAAGTGATTCTGTAAACAAGAAGCTGTGTGAGACCCCAGTCATGTGACACGCAGCAGCAATAGGAATGCAACTTTGCGGTACCTAGTTAACAACAATGACATTTTATTGGCAAATTCCCAATATTTAAGATTGAAAAAATATTTTCATACAAGTACTTATGTACAGAATGTTTTTGGTTAATCCTAAAGCTACTGAGGTTCAGAATCGGTACCCAGCCACAGACACACACCCGGCTAGTAATATATCACACACACACCTAGTGCCACAAAACAACTTAATAATGTACAAAATAATCTAATAACTGTGTATAGTAGTGTGCATCCTACTTACCGGTGTTAGTCCGTTTGTCCTAGAAGCTCTGCACCGCTCGCTCGGCCATGAAGAAAATGTGGGAGCTCGCAGCTTGTTGTGACCGGCTGTGCGCTCTGGCGTGAGGAAGAGACGAGACGGTATGGTCACGTGACTCATGCCAGCTATATAACTTTATTAAACAGAAATTTTATTAATTATTATTTTTGTTATTGTTGAGGGGGCACAAACAGAAAATTCTTTAAAAAAAATTTAATTTTTTTAAAAATAAATAAATATAAAAAAATAATTAAACCTCAAAAAGGGCACTTTGGACACATGGGACAAAAGGGGCAGGGTCTCAAGCACCCCCCACCCCCACCCCCACCCCCCCTCTGCACGTGCCTGTCCCCAACACTGGCTTTATAACCCTTGGTCTGAGCATGACTGAACCAGAGTTTTTTGAAGCACTTCTTAAAACATAAGGATGAATGATAACACGTGTTTAGAGGTGTGTCATCCTCTCCTCTGTTCAGTGAGCAAACACTCTGTACGCCTCTCTCTCTTTCACTGTTCGAGTGTGTTGCTCTACTCAACTCGCACAATGAACATAATTCCTCAGCCCAAATCTGACTCAACTCGTCAGGCTTACTTGGTTCTGGTTTGGCCTCAGGTTAGAACTTCAGCGCTCAGCCCTTAATCCCCACATAAAGGTGGACCAATATTTCCTACTCGGTAAATGCGGGAGGACACGTCCCCCTCTGACAATTTTGGATGCGACATTGGTGCTGCAGTAAAAAAATAAAAAAGCTGCATTCCACTATAATCGATTATGGTGTGCTTCTTTAACGATTCATTAAAGTTTGTCAATTCATAATCGTTCATGTCTACATCTCAATGCATTGATGATTAGATTTTTTTCTTCAGCTCTAGCTGTTAGATATGGAGGAGCACTGCCATGCCTTGTAAACATAGGTTAAGATTTTAAACTTGGCCCGGTAACACACCGAAAGAAACGCAAGCCTGCCATGACAGGAGTGATGTGTTCCTATTACTTTGTCCTCATTAAAAACTTTGCCGCAAAATTCTGAGCAATTTGCAGCCTCGCAACAGAAGAATCAGCCACTCCAGCATACAGCAAGTTAAAAATTCTATGGGGTTAGACCCGTGCCAAAACCGGGTCCACATTGCACGTGTGAACGGGACTCGCGAGTGAAAATATACATGGCGAGAGGTCATTTGTGCACTGAGAGGGAGCAAACTGTGTCTGTGAGCGCACAAGGATGTGCACAAGTGACAAACCTGTGTGCGCGCGTTGTCAACGAGCACACGGCAGAGGAAAATGTGCGTGCGCAGCAGCCTCTCTGCGCGCTCGGTTTCTGACTCCACTCACTCGGCTGTTAAGGGGTTTTGGCACTCTGGAGGCGTGGCCTGTGGCAGATCTTCTCTGTCCTCTGATTGGTTAGTTTTGCCCGCACTTTACCCTCTACCTCATTGGCCCATTGGCTTCCTGTCAGACCAAAATGAGCTATATAAAAAAATCTGATATTCAGTAGTTGTTGTCATAGCTCAGCTGGTAGAGCAGGTGACTCTCCCCCCAGAGGATACAGGTTCGAGTCCGGGCAAAGAAAATAGAGTAGATGTTATATACTCTAGACTTGTGGGTGTAGGTATGTTCAAGTTTAAAAAGTTTTTGCCTCATTAATGTATTGTTTATTTTTTCAGCATTTAATTGACAAATTATCCTTTCAAATAATTAATTGATGAGTTACATAATTGTCCATTAGAATTGCTGAATGGACTGAGTCAAGTTTGGTGCACTTTATATATTTCAAAACATGTTTTTTTTAATGATGCATATAAATAATTTAAATGTTAATTTAATGAAATATTACTATTTTTTCATTACCTCACCCTTGTTTTGACAAAAGTGGGACCTTGCTGGATAATATCATGGAGAAACTATTTGTTCACAGTACATGGCTCATTGAGGATCTGTGTACCAAAGGAGGAGATACTCAGAAATCTGTCTGCAGATTGTTACAACCCAGACTGGAAGTGGTGGGCTGTAATAAGAAAGGAGACCAAACAGAGGATTGGGGGTTCAACAACTGATTTATTTAACCAAAGTAAGGATTTACTAAAGCAAGTTAGTGAACAGAAAATGGCCAGTGAGGACTCTCCACCACACAGGAGAGACCCAGTGAAAGCAGAAAAACAGTAGGCTTTGTAGGCAGCACCACACCCTGAGCCCAGGTGCCTCCAAGGCTGCTTAACCAGCTGCCTACAACAGAAGAAAAACACAATTAAACACAAATGAAAACCCAATGAGACGGTGGGGGCATCACAACACGTTCAGGACTACCCAAACACCAGTAATTCTTGACTGCACTGATCTGAGGTGTCAATGGCCATATTCCCCTCTCTTCCAGAGTCATATATTTTCCTCAAGTTCAACTGCACTCTGAAGAGGCTCATTTGGATTGTGCCACATAGGCCAGTGACCTTTGTCTCAGCACTGTATGCTGGAACTATCAGCGACCAACCTGGGAATCT
Source organism: Nothobranchius kuhntae (assembly GCA_006942095.1). Taxonomy (NCBI): domain Eukaryota; kingdom Metazoa; phylum Chordata; class Actinopteri; order Cyprinodontiformes; family Nothobranchiidae; genus Nothobranchius; species Nothobranchius kuhntae. Next base: position 872,967 of record SSNQ01034485.1, on the reverse strand, counting down.
GGTGTGTTGAAAATGCTACAACTAGAGTTGGTCATCATGGTAGACAGGGGTTTCTTCATTGATGACATTGTGCCCTGCAAAGTGTACAGGCCAGCTTTTCTTTCTGGCAAACCTCAAATGTCTGCATGTAAAGTTATAGAAACAGAAGCCATAACATGTCTGAGTGCATGTGGAGCGCTCCATTCATCTGGTCCAAGAACACAAGCTTTTTGATTGTTATTCCCCTCCTTGCATTTGTAAACAATCAGCTATATGCTGTGGTTTTTCTCCTTACCAACTTTTAAAATAGCCCACGAGTGAAGGCCTGGGCAAAGAAGCCTGATGTCTGAGAACCTCAACATATGTACGGCAACCACACTGTATATTTACACACTTTCGTAAAGAAGCTGCATATCAAGCTTTCATTCAGATGACCTTCAACAGTGCTGCACCCTGCTGAGGGACATCCGAGTAAAACCTTGAGATGCATAACTTTTACAAAACCTTTGTAGTAAAGTTAGTAATTTGTTAATTTTTCAAATAAATGTAAAATTTTAAACCACTCTGTGAATCTTAACTTTATTGTGAAATGTAAAGTTAAAATATAATTTTGAAGAATTATTGTAATTTAAAAATGAATTTGAAATCGTTTTAATTTGAGGTTAAATGTATTTTGGTGTTAAAAAAAGTTATCCACTTTAGTTTAGTATTGTTATTCATGTATCTTGTATATAGAAACAACCCATTTAAAAACACCAAAATGCTTTGCAGAGTTATTTATTAGTCATCTAACAATACTTCACAAACAACAAACAAAGCAGAAATATATAATTTCCTCCACAGTAACTCTTAACATTTACACTGTTACAAATGAGACAGGCTAACTAGGGTAAACCCATTTATTACACCTGAAAGGTTTATAAAATTGTTAATAACGATAATAATAATCATAATATTAATACTGTGAAACACTAATGCCTCAGGTGTAACAAACCTTGCCATGCTCTGTTCTACAGTCTTACTCTGCTGCTGAACTCCTTGTCCTCCTGTGTTTCCCTGGTCTGCAGATTGTTATTATTTCAGACAGAGCAAAATCATACTCTCAATTGTTAAATACAACATATGCTTTATGTTATAACTTTGCGGGCAAAATCAAAATAAAAGCAACAGTTCTCACTGGCTCTAGATGATGTTGGGTCAGAAAGGGCATTCTGCAACAGGGACACCACACGCCGAGCAGCTTCCTGCAATCCTCCCTGTCATTGTGGGCCCACATGACAAAGTAATATTATCACAAAGGTTTCCCTGCTAAAATTCTAATGAAGGCAAAACTGAAGAGATTAATAAGACAAAACAATATATGCGGAGACAATACGTTACGTTAATGGCTGTGAAAAAGGAACGAATTTGTGATAGCACATATAAGGCACTTTTGACAACAACGTTTAAGATAGAACCAAGCTGCCGTGGTGAATTTTAGGTTTAACCTGGACACTTTCGTAAGCCATTTTTTACTTTACCTCTGAATCCTTCGACATCTTGTTTTCTCCTGGCTGAGCTTCTGAGCTAAAAAGGCACGGAGAAAGGTACAAAATATGACCAATCAGAGGACAGAGAAGATCTGCCACAGGCCACGCCTCCAGAGTGCCAAAACCCCTTAACAGCCGAGTGAGCGGAGTCAGAACCCGAGCGCGCAGAGAGGCTGCCACGCGCGCACGTTTTCCTCTGCCGTGTGCTCGTTGGCAATGCGCGCACGCAGGTTTGTCACTTGTGCACATCCTTGTGCGCTCACAGACACAGTTTGCTCCCTCTCTGTGCACAAATGACCTCTCGCCATGTATATTTTCACTCGCGAGTCCCGTTCACACGTGCAATGTGGACCCGTGGGTTTTGGCACGGGTCTAACCCCATAAATTTCCAGCCTTCATGTAACAAAAGCATGGATTGTAGTTTCCAAGTGCATTCGGGTCAGCAACGATCTTACCCAAGAATGTCGGCACAACAGGAAGACACTCCTCTCACTAGGTTTAAAAACAATAACCTCAGTCTTCCTCATTAAAATTTAGGAAGTTAATTGCCATTTAGGACTTGACATCCTCCAAGCAGCCCAAGAGATTGTTGCTTGAATGCATCAATCCTTTTTATAGCGTGACGAACATCAGCATACAGATGGAATTTAATACCATGCTTGCAGAAAATCCCCCTAATGGCAATAAGTACAAAACAAACAGAAATAGGCCAAGAATGAAGCCCTAGTGGCACTCTCCATTTGAGGTTGACACAGGAGGATGAGCACATCATGATACATCTAAAACTTCTTTCTTGCAGATATTATCTCACCCCACTAGAAGGGCAACCCTGTGAGGCCAACCCATTGTGTTAGTCGATCTATTAAAAATGTATGGTCCACTGCCATGAAATGCAGTAACAAAAGAGGCACAGCATTTCTTGAGTTGTTTGCTTTCAAATTCTGAATCATTAAAAGACCAATCTCGGTAGTGACCAGACTTAAAGGTGGAATATAGAAAATTTTAAATAAAAGGCTATATTGTTAAATATCTTCAAAGGGCATTTAGAGGTGTGCAGAATTTTTTTCCTTTATCAAATTTTAATTTTGCCAGGCATGACACTGAGTTTATTTTTACATATACCAGCCCACTAGAGAGCATCATTGCACTAAAAAGTCCAGTTGGCAAGGCAAGGCTGGGACTGTATAAAATGGTGGACTTGACGAGTCAAGCAGCTGATTCTGAGCCCAGAAGATGTTCTAACATTAAATGCTGTTATCAAAAAAAATGTTTTGTAGAAATTAGTCCTGTACAATTTGTCACTGGACAGGGTGCTGACTGGTCACTTAACGTGTGAGCAATGAACCAACACCACGACAGATTGAAAATGTGTTCTGTTGTTGCACCTCTTTTTTTTTTCTTTTTTTTTTTGTGTTTTAGTTTTTATTTTAGTCTAGAAACAATTATTCCAGCTCCAAATTATCCATGTATTGTAGTTAATGTTTTTTTTTTTTTTTTTTTTTTTTTTTTTTGTTAAGGTACATAAAACATATAACAACAATAACAATAACAATTGGCACAGTGGAACCGTCGGGTCCGCCCTGTTCCGGGAGAGCCATCCTCCCTTCTCTTCAGAGTCCCATGACCTCTGGTTTTGTCCATATATCGGGGTTTATGTAGCCCTTAATGTTCCGCCTCTGATGGTGTTCTTACCGGGTGTTTCCAGTCCATTATAAAGTGTTCGTATCCACAACAGGCTCTTCCACTTCCAGTAAACATATGGGAGTAGGTTAAACCTTAGTNGTTCCTACTTTAAGAAAACCGTTAAACTGCATTGTTTATGTGCTACCTGGGCACTCTAAATATTTATTTAAAATTAAATCAAAGGAAATTGTAATGGTATTGAATGTTTATTAATTGCTATTTAAAAAATGAAAGTGATGGGGAAAAAGGTCGATCATATTTTTTTAACCCTGTCTGTGTAGCTTGGCATCTGATATATATATATATATATATATACATATATATATATATATATATATATACATATATATATATATATATATATATATATATATATATATATATATATATATATATATATATATATATATATATATATATATATATATATAGCCATGCCCTGATGCGGGGGGGGGCGTCGACATGGTCGGGACATAGAAGGGGATGCGCGGCGAAATAAGTTTGGGAACCACTGCCTTAGACCATAAGGGGACTTTCGAGATGTGGTGAAAGTTATCATAACTGGAGTGATCCAGACCAGGCTTCTTCAAGATCGGCTGTACAACCACCGGTTTAAAAGCTATGGGGAACACTCCAGTAGTTAATCTAGTGTTCACAATGGTCAAAAGCGATGGGCCTAGAGTGGTGAGAAGGTCACACACCAGTTTAGGTGGGATTGTGTCTACAGGCAAATGAGTTGGCTTTGTGGAGCTAATCAACTTCTCAAAGTCCAATGAGCACAGTGGAGTGAAACCAGAGAAGCGGAGTGGATGAGGGGCTTCCACTAGAAAAGTTTATCTCCGAGGCATGACGCAGAGCCTAATGTTTTGGATCTTATTGTGAAAGAAGTTCTGGAGATCAGTGCACAACCAAACAGAGGGAATTAGACCATCAGACGCATTTAGTGACAATATGGAATATTGCTACTGTATGTTTTTCTCCTGGACACTTGATCCTGTGAAAACCAGGCTTTTTTATTTCTCCTTGAGTGCTCCATGGTATACCTCTGGGCTGTGTGCAATAAAATCTAGAAATCATTTACTTGAGCATCTCTATAAAAGAACTGTACTTAACTAATCTATTGCAGTACAAAGCCTCTATAATAACTGCCAAAACAGAGTATTTTTCAGGGCTCATTGCTTCAATTACGAGAACATTATTTTCATTGTTGAATAAGATGGTCCAACCACCAAATTCCTTACCATCTCACTTGTACTCTGCTGACACCTATCAAATTACTGTTTTTCAACGAAAAATGTTCTAATATTCCTTAGCAATTATCCCCTGGTAATTCACTTCTTCTCCAGTCTTTTCCACACTGTCTACTAGGGATTTAAGAAAATGTCAATATGGTAATATATCATGATAATTTTTCTAGAATTTAAGGCGTGACATAGCGCCACCCCTGAGCCTATGTGGGGGAAGCACTGCATATTAACTCATACATACTGTATACAACCTGCCCTCCATCATTGCGTGGTATTGCTGTTAGTAAATCTCTCCCATTTCTCCCAATTCTTATGAAAACGATCTAATTTAAGGTTCAAAAAGGCTGTCAGTTTTTCCATCTTATATATTTCCTCGACTATTCCCTGCCAGTCTTTCCTTGTTGGGGCATTCTGCTCTAGCCATTTCCTGGTATGCGCTTTTTTGCCTGCTGCCAGCATGATATTCATTAAATATTTGTCTCTTGTGGGGACTTCTGATGGGATATCACCCAAATAAACAGTACAGAAATCCTTAACTAACTCACAACTCGTCACGACTGTGATTGAGTCGACCATCTCCCTCCATTATGGCTGAATTACCAGGCATTTCCAAAAGATATGGAAGTGGTCTGCCATGTTTTCCCCACATTGTCTCCAGCAATGTCCTTCTCTCTGTTGGCGTCTCTGTTTGCATTTTATTTTAGGGGTTGTAAAGAACCAGGTAAAATTTTTCCAAGTGAGTTCCCTCCAGCAACTCGAACTGGTAGTTTTCCTCTGTGTTTCACATATAGTTGCCCACTTTTCATCTGATATGGTGACTTGTGCTTCCCTTTCCCATTTAATTTTAATATAATTAGTTGATTGGTCTTTGAGTGATTGTAGGTTCCGATAAAGTTTAGTAATTTGTTTGTTTTTAATCTTACTTTGATATGCCTCTTTTATAAGGGAGACTAGGCCGTCCCTCTGTTCTTCCGTGTTTTTAATGTTACTGTTGAAATAAGACCCGACTTGGAGATATCTAAAAAAATCCAGGTTTTCCAGACCATATGTGTCCCTTAATTTGTCAAAACTATGTAGTCCATCCCTCCCTGCGAATGAGCAAAACGGTCCGATCCCCTTTGTCGACCATGCCGCATAGCGGCCATCTATTTGTGCCAGGGAGAATTCCCTAACGCTTGTGACCCATCTAAGTTGTTTTACGTTGGTGTCTGATTCATGTTTCTCACATTCGTCAAACCATATTTTTAAAGGCATTTTAGTCCATTCATTTAACTCTTTTTTTCTTTTCCAGATATAATTTTTTATCCCCTAATATTGTCTGTAGTGGTAATTTTAATTGTGTCATATCTAAATCTTTCCATTTTGCCACATACAATGGATCATACCAATAGAGTAAATATCTTAATTGTGCTGCTTTAAAATAACTTTCTAAGTTTGGGAGAGAAAGTCCACCCTTCTCCCTAGGCAGTTGTAGTGTTGTGTATTTAACTCTAGGTTTGCGGCCCTTCCATATAAATCCCGAGAGCATTCTGTTCCATAGTGCAAATTGTTTGGCTTGTATGTGTACCGGTATAGATTGAAAGAGGAAAAGTATTTGAGGCAATATATTCATTTTGATCATGTCGATTCTATTATATAAATCAAGTGGCAGTATGTTCCATCTTTGGATGTTTTCTTTTAGCTCCCTCGTAATTGGTGAGTAATTTATTTCATAGATGTCTGTCGTATTTTGGGGATCTTAATACAGAGATATGTAATTATTTCATTGTTTCAATTAAATTCGGATATGTTTTTGATCCTTGCCGTAGATGTGTGCAATCACTTGAATTTTTTGGATGTTTATTTTATATCCAGAGAGTTCTCCGAACATTTCCATCTTTGTCAATAGGTTGGGCAGACTTTTTTCTGGGTCCGCGAGAGTCAGCAGAACATTGTCTGCGTAGAGACCTATCTTATATTCCGTCCTCCCTATCCTCATCCCCCTAATTTGGTCGTCCTCCCTAATGGCTTGTGCTAGTGGTTCGATAAATAAGGCGAATAAGGCTGGGCTAAGCGGGCATCCCTGCCGACAATCTCTTTCCAGACCTACCGCTTCAGTTAAACTCCCTTTTATTTTATTCTCGCTGAGGGTTGATAGTATAGGTTCCTAATCATCTGAATGAAAGAGTCTATGAAACCAAATCGTTCCATAGCCAGAAAAAGGTATTCCCATCGAACAGAATCAAAGGCTTTTTCTGCATCCAGGCTCAGGGCAACTGACTCGCTCGGGGTTTCATATAATCTAATATATGTAGGGCTCGTCTTACGCTGTCTTGAATCTGTCTGTTCTTGAGAAATCCTGTCTGATCCTCATCAATAATTTCAGGTAGTATATTTTTGAGTCTGTCTGCTATTATCGAAGTGAATAATCTATAATCCATATTTAGAATTGAAATTGGTCGGTATGAGCTGCAGTGCCTTCTGTCCTTGCCCCCCTTCGGGATTACTGAAATTATTGCCTGTCTCCAGGATGGTGGTGTCTCCCCTCCCTCTAACACATAGCTGAAACATTTCAATAATAGTGGCGAGAGTAGATCTCTTAAGATTTTGTAATATTCTGATGTAGAACCATCCGTACCCGGCATTTAATTTGTTTTTGTCTTTGCAATGGCTTTATCCAGTTCTTGTTTAGTAATCTGTTGCATTAGTTTTTTAGTTTTGTTCCCTCCCAATGTTAGGTAGGTCCAAAGAATGTAAAAGTTTCTTAATATGTAGAGGGTCGACCTCTCTGGTCTGCGAGTATAGTGTTTTGTAATAGTTTACAAATGAATTTTGTATCTCTTTAGCAGTATAACACAGCATTTGAGTCTCTTCATCTTTAATACAATAAATTCCTCTTTCTTCTTCCTGTTTCTTAATTCTCCAAGCCAATAATTTCTTTGCCCTAGGGCCATAATCATAGTATTTTTGCTTGACAGATCTAGCTTTTAATTCCTCTTGTCTGTCATATATATCATTTAATTCCCGTGTTGTTAAATTAATCTCTTCCAATAGTCGGGGGTCCTTAACGGTGGTGTGCTTAGTCTCCAAGTTCTTTAATTTGGCTAGTAACTCATTCATTTTTTATGTTTCTCTTTCTTTTTGTTCGAGGACCACATGATCAATTTTCCTCTTGTTACTGCCTTTGATGCATCCCATATAATACTAGGGGATACCTCTTTATTATCATTTAGTTCACAATAGCTTTTACACTCGTCATTTATGAATTGTATACATTGGGGATCATTTAACAAGCTTGTGTTCAACTTCCAGCTAGTTTGTTTTATTTCCGTCTCTAGATGTATAGATAGGTAGATCCCTGCATGGTCTGATATATCTCTTACTTGTGTTTTACATCTGAGGATTCTATGTCTATCGGTGTTAGTCATAAAGAAATAATCCAATCTGTAGTACTTTCTATGGGGAAATGAGAAAAAAGTGTAGCTCCTTTCCTTGGGATGCAGCTCCCTCCAGACATCCATCATGTTTCCTTCTTGAAGAAGTATTTTAACTGTTTTTGTTTCCGGATTCATCCTTTTAGTCTTATTGTTGGTGTCTAAATGGGGCTGTAGTCGTACGTTCCAATCCCCCCCACACACAACCCCCCCTTTAGTGTGTTCCTCAATCAGATTAAATAATCTCTTAATAAATTCCTGATCACTGTTGCCTGGCGGCTTGTCAACATTTAGTAGAGTCACTGGTTTATGATCAATTTGCCCCACTACCATAACATATCGCCCTTTTCTGTCCCCTATTTGTTGAGTTAACTGAAAGTTAGTCTTATTTCCAATCAATATTGCCACTCCCCTTGCACGTCTCTGTCCATATGATGAGTAGTATATATGTTTGAACCCCAGACATTTTAATTTCTCATGTTCCTTACTGTTTAGGTGGGTCTCCTGCCAAAAAACTATATCTTGTTTTTCCCTTCTCATCTTAGTAGCCACCTTTTTCCTCTTAATGGGGTTATGGAGCCCGTTGACGTTTAATGATATAATGTTATATTCCTGAAATGACACGGTGTTCTCTTAAAACAACATTTACTAAATAGGCTCTCCCTGCACTGATCAACCCGACCCGTAAAAAAACAACAACCTGTGCCATAACGAACAACAACTAAACATACATTTGAACATGACTTCCACGAAAGAAGTAAAAAATTCACTTCTAAGACTATGAGGGGAATTCTCTCTGTAGAGTGCCCCTCAAGGGAGTGTGATGTCTGCTCTGGTACCATCCTGACCCCCTGTAGGTGGCGACAATGCACTCTCTTCTTCTCAGTCCAGCGGTCCGATTATTAAATGTCGTCAAACCACAGCTGTCTACTGGTAAGTGAACACGATTACAATCCTAATCTGCATCTTAATATTAAATATTATTTATCTTCACTCCCTCAAACAGTGTTTCTTTGCCTATGTTAATCAACCTTAAACGGAATGTTTACTCACAACCTCTTAACCAGTTTCAGTCTCTCAGTTGGGATGGGTGGTGAAAACGTGTAAGTTTTTCCCGAGCCCCCTGAACATCCACGACTCTTCCCCGTCCTCGCTCTCGTCCGCTGACCGTCCACGAATTGTCTTTTGGCCTTGCTGGAGTCCCGTTCGTCCCTTGAGCTGGTCCCCTGCTGGACGGTTCTCCAGATCCCTCATCTTCTCCTCCTTTCAGCAGGCCCTTCCTCCGAAGATCTAGCTTTGCTGATGTCACATTCGTGTAGGTAACTGGACCATCTTTGTAGAAGACTCAGAGCCTTGCTGGGGCGGGTGTCTGGACTCTAATGCCTTTTTCTTTCAGTATTTTCCGTAACGGGGCATATTCTTTTCATTTCTGGATGATTTCTATCGGGTAGTCATGATCCATGTAAATCCGATGTCCTTCTATTCGTATATCTTTCTTCAACCATGCCTTCTTCAGCACTTGCTCTTTAATGTTATATTCAAGGAAACACACAATCATGGATCTGGGGGGCACGTGTGCAGGAGGCTTCTGACCGAGTGGTCTGTGGCATTGTTGTATCCCCAACTCTGCGTTCTGCATACCTAGTTCAGTCTTTAAGAGCTTCTCCACATATTCAGTCGGGTTGCCAGCTTCCTGGTCCTCTCGTATTCCAAATATACGAAGGTTGTTCCTCCGTGACCGGGTCTCCAGATCAGTTAGCTTGGCCAGCATTCGCTGTTGTTCCTCTACAGTCTGAAGGAGCACCTCCTTAGCATTAGCGCTCCACTCTTCCACCTCTCCCACTCTTTGCTCCATTTCTTCCACTCTCGTCTCAGCGCATTTTAGGTTGGCCCCCACCTCATCCATCTTCTTGTTCATCTCGTCTTTAAAACTCCCCAGCTCTTGCTTCATGTCAACTCTCATCGTCTCCCAAGCTTCGCTGAAGTGTTTTTTCGTATCTATGTGGCTAGCCATGATTTCCTCCCGGATAGCCTCCATGCTAGCTTGAAGCGTAGCCATCGTGTTTTGGGCGTCTTCATTCCCTTCCCTCGTCGCCATTCCGTCCTTCTCTTCGTCGGTTTTCCTTTCTGTGGTTTGTATCTTTTTAGTTTTGTATTTCCCCATAAATATTTATCGAAGTCTGATGTTATCCGTAGTTGAAAAAATGGGGAAATGCTGGACCCTCGCTGAGCTCCTGACTATGCTTCCACTCGCTTCACCGCCATACCCGGAAGTTGTCCTGTTGTTGCACCTCTAAGCACAAGATGTTGCCAGAGTGTCCGTGTTCCATATTCAATCTTTAAAACCAGATTGGAACTCCTTCAGAATCCCTTTATCCTGAAAAAAAGATGCTGCATATATACTACTTCACTGCACTTCACAACACAATCAGTCATGCACACATTCACACGCTGGTGGGGATGAGGTCCTATGTAGCTACAGCTGCCCTGCAAGGCCTGCTGAACACTGGCGCCACAGGTCCCTCTGACCACCACCAGCAGGCAGCTAAGTGTCTTGCCCAAGACACAAGGACACAACAGCAGAAATTTCTGGTTGAAGCTGGGATCAAACTTGCAACCTTTCCGATTACTGGACAAGCCTCTGTACCTCCTGAGCTTCTGCTGTCCCTAAAAGGTATCTTTGAGATGGGTTTGCAATAGTCAGATCCAAGCCTGGCTTCTGCAACAAGGGATGCGCAATCGCTTCTTTTAAACTACTTGGAATGTCACTGAACATGAGACTACTGTTTACTACTACTACTGTAATGGCTAAAACAAACGTTTCATTTACAGTAGATATCTCCTCATAACATCAGAAGTTGCATCCGTTGGCTTAGAATGGACCACCAGAAAGAAAGAAAGAAAACAATCTTTTATAAAGCGCCTCTCAAGATAAAAATCACGAGGCGCTTCACAAAAACAGAACTTAAAGTATAAAAACATTTTAAAAGAATGATTAAAAATATGAAATGAGAAGAAAACAAAAATTGTGATTAAAAAAATTTACGGAAAGGGAGAGAGAATGAACAGCAAAGAGGGAAATCGGTGGATCCCGGGAAAGGTGGAGTAAGCAGAATAAGGGAGGGTGATGACGAAGGTCACTCAAAAGCTAGCTTGAACAAGTGAGTTTTCAGCTGATTTTTAAAAGGGACCACTGATCTCAGGCTCAGGGGGAGAGAGTTCCAGAGTCTGGGGGCCACAGCAGCAGATGATCTGTCGCCTGTGACCTTTAGCCTGGTGCTGCACAACCAGTAGACTTTGGCCACTGGACCTCAGGGACCTGCTGGGGGTGTAGGGACTGAGAAGATCACCAATGTAAGATGGTGCTTGTCCATGTGTTATGCCCTGGCCAGAGGTGGGAAGTAACGAATTACATTTACTTGCGTTACTGTAATTGAGTAGATTTTTTGCGCATTTATACTTTTTAAGTAGTTTTTAAAATCTGTATTTTAAATTTTACTTGAGTATTGTTTTTTGTAAGTATTGTACTTCGCTACATTTTTTTATCTTATCCGTTACCGAGTAAAAAAAACAACATTGCAAAATACTGTGTCGGCACGGTTCACACTGGATTCAGACTCAGACACCACAGAGAAGAGATGAGAGTATAAACATATACATATGTAGAAGCGTCTTAACGCGCTCGAGAGTGATCCAGCGCTTAATGAAGTGTCTATGTATAAATATGTCTATACTGGTAAGACCCAAACACGGAAGTGCTGCCGACGCTGAAGGCGCGCACCAGAAGAACTGAGTGCTTAAGTTACGAGAGTGTTATGGGGTACGAAGGAAAGGATAAGGAACACTAACTGACTATTCGGATGACTGGAGGATCACTTAAGAAGATCAAAGCTTGTGAGAAGGAATGAAGGGATGTCTGAGCGGTCAACAGGTGAGCTGAACTTCTTAGTGTGAAGCATGTGTTCAGTGACCTTACAGTGCAATGAATGGTGGGTAGGAGAAGAAAATAGGCGCTAATGGTAAGAGAAAGATAGCCTGGCCTGCCAGACTCCTCCTGTTTAATTCACATCATACACGGCCATGCTCAATATACAAAGAAGACAGCGGCGGAGTTCGCTGCGGCTCTTTCCTCTGTTCTAAATGACACAGATGTCTTTAAAACCAGAAGTAGAAGCGCTAAAAGCATTTCTTCTAAAAAATAAAAGATGTTTGCGCCATTGCCAGATGCTTTTTTTTTTCTTTACTACAACTAGAAATCTACCACGTCGTGTGGTACAGTCGGGATTTCCTTCTTTTTTCTGATTGGTCATTTTTGAGCTTCCTAGTCCCGCCCCTCAAGTGATCTTCCAGCTAAAAGAAAAGCTCAGCAGACTGGAGACTGTCTCCAAGATGTGTCTGCCACTCTTCAGAGCCATTCAGGATGGTGTCCAAAAGCACTTTGGTGAGATGATGGAAGACCCTGAGCTGACTGCTGCTGCAATCCTTCTTCCAAAGTTCAAGACCACCCGGACTGAGAGGCACGATATCATTGAAGCAGGTAATATTTTATAATTTAATATCATACCTTAATCTGTTTCTTATTCATTTCAATCCTGTCAACATACTTAAAGTTCAATTATACGAGTCTGTCGACACAAATTATAGTATTTGTAAGGCATGTATTACTAAAAACAATTCTTGTTGCATCTTCTATCAAAACTTAATTGCCAGATATATTAAATATGTGTTATGTATTTGTCATTCAACAGGTTTGATCAATATGAGAAGACATCTTGACCAGATGGCAGAGGCTGGGGCGGAGCAAGTCAAGCAACAGNAAAAAAGTAACTGAGTAACTTTTACTCTGACTACATTTGAAATAAGCTACTTTTTACTTTTACTTGAGTACATTTTGAGGCAGGTAATTTTACTTGTAATTGAGTAAAATTTCATGAAAGTAATTATATTTGTACTTAAGTACAACATTTTAGTACTCTTTCCACCTCTGGCCCTGGCTGTGCTAGGAAGGTAAGGAGGTAACATAAACCTGTGACCAGATGGAATGGGGGGAGTACAGGCATTTAGTTAAAAAAACAGCATACAATATACAGAATGGCACAGATAAGTACTAACAGAGAAAAGCCTTAACAGACAAACAGGACAATCATGAAATGTAGTTAAAGCGCTCAATGCTGAGAATACACCAAACAAACAACCACAGGCCCGGAAAGACTTGTATAGGGTGGGAGTGGGGGGTGTCCCCATTGCCAAATGGCACAGATTAAATGAACAGCTTCAACAATGGAAGAAGCCTTTTGCAGATGCACACTTCTCTGACATCCATATATACTGATGTTTTCCTCATAATATTCATATAAACATCAATAATAATACCAGGGGTTTAAAGGCTATGAACCAAAGACAATATAAGCCAGAGGTGAAGGTTTACGCTTTAAAGAAGAAATGTCATAAATGATCATCAGGGCTGATGTGAAATCTAATCCAGATCAGTCCAGGTCAGAATTATCATCTCATCTGTGTTACATGCACTTCCCCTTTTTGGCCACAGGATGGCTTCAGTGGCTTCTGCCTCGCCTGCCTCCCGGTTCCAGATGCCCAGCTGTGTGTAATTGTAACCACCGGTCAGCTGTTAAAAGCTTCTCTCCTCAATAATACCTAGATGCAGACGCAGCCCCGTCCAAACACGCCCCCATGTGCCTGTTGAGCTACCCCATGGCGGTCCTCCCAGCGGGCGGGGAGCATCCCGCTGTCAGCTCCAGCAGCTCCACACAATTGAAAGAATACGTTTATACAGAAATAGTAATAATGTAATTAAAACAGACAGGACTCCAGGTTTAAATATGAATGTATGGATTTTTGTTTCTTGCATACACACTTTATGGCATCCCCAGTGGGATTATAAAACACAGATACCACCAACAAATAATCAGTTGCTGGACAGTAGGCACAACATGCCTATGCTTACTGAAGTTAGCAGGTGAGTAATGTATGTGCAAGTGTGTATTTTAAATGCAATAAAATTAAATATCAGAAAAAGTAATTAGTGGTAATCGTTTTAATTAACCCCTTAAGCCCACTAGCCTCCATTTATGTGGGAGCACGCCTCCTACAGCAACATTTAACTTTCAACCATTTGTTATTACAGGCACTAACAGTGGGTCTAAGTTCATACGAGTGAGTAGTTAATATTTATGTTACTATTTATGATTTTTTTATTGCTTCTTTACAGTGAAAAGCTGCTGATGTGTAAGTTTTAGGCATATTTACATGTGTGTATTTATGCATTTCATATATTCTGTTAACAGGAATGATTGCTGGCCCTTTGACACAAAATGTATTGATTTAGAAATTACTAAAATATTTTGCATTAAGTATACGATTCACAAGACTAGTAAACTGATATTGACCATACACTAATCTGTAAAGAATATTCTGTAAACACAAAAGCAGAAAAGTTTGGCTTTAGAAAAAAAGTTCAGACAAATGAAACAACCAGCAACAACTTTTATTGGCCTTACAAAAACCTTCCAAAAAAAAATAAATAAATAAATAAAAATGTCCACACAATGCTACAGTCTCAGATGAGACCAGAGCTTTTCTGAATTTCTCCGAGTATATGAGCAGTTCCATGGCACAGGACAGCAGCTGCCTCTCACTAACGAGACAAAGATAAATAGCAATTAGTAAAAACGACATTTACACCTAGAGGCTGTCACAAACAATGTGAAAACAATACATATAGGCATTAGCACTGTTCTTGTGTTTGTAGAATACCTCCGGGCTACCACATTGCCGTCGTGAGTTTGCGGCTTATTAGATGAGGAGTCATAAACGGTCAAATAAACAGCCTATTGTTACGTTTATTTTGTTTACGTTTACATGCAAGCCATGGGCTACATGGCTTGCATGTAGCCCATTAAAAATTATATAAAAAATATTTGCATCCATGACGTCTTCCCCCACTGCCAATAATGCTTAATTTTATATAAAAGTGTTTCAGAAAAAAATTACGAATGCGCTATCTATCAAACTATGTCTTAAACGTTCAAATTTAAAGTACAAAATCTTCGCAAGTTGTAAAAATATAAATCTGTCTTTACCTGAACCGTCATTTCCATCTGTTGCAACCCCTATATTATGTCGATGGTTGCAACACGCATGCGAGTTCTCGTCTTCGTACATGCACGCGTGTTTTGTACATAGGGGCGTGTTTTGTCGGGGCTGCGTCTGCAGCTAGACCTTACTCTCTCTCCTGCCCTCAATCGGGGAGAAGGTACAGGGTATGGTGAGTGCGAAGGCGTTCATTGTGCTCTCTTCTCCTCGTGTGCTCTGTCTTGTTAGCTGTGTGTTTAATCTCTCATCTTAGTAAACTTTAGCTCGGATTGACTCGTGGGTAAACTGACTTTGGCTTGGATTTGGACTTGGAATTTGTATGAGCGTCCCTGCTTAACAGGACTGCTCCCTCTTGGAGTTTAGATTTAGATTAGGACCTTTTCAGTTTGTATTCCCAGCCCCTTCTGGGCTGGCACTTTTAGTTTTCCCTTTTGTGCATATTATATTTGTTAATACCTTTTGGCGCTTCTTCCTGTAAATAAATCCTTGGTACAGCGACACTGCACTCTGTTATTTTTCAACCCACTCACTAACATTTTTGCTCCCTCAACAACATCACTCCTAGCGAGCTGAGGGACGTGAAATCTGTCTCATGATCAGCAGCAGCTGGATGTTTATGGCCACAAAATTTCAAGTGAAGCACATTGCTTTTATGTCTTGTTTGCTCACGATCCATATTTCCGTTTAGAAACTGTTTCTCCTCCATGGACGTACCTGCCTGTCAGAGCATTTCAATTCAATTCAATTAAATTCAAGTTTATTTATAAAGCGCCAAATCACGACAAGAGTCGTCTCAAGGCACTTCACATAATAAACATTCCAATTCAGGTCAGTTCATTAAGCCAATCAGAAATAATGTTTCCTATATAAGGAACCCAGCAAATTGCATCAAGTCACTGTCAGTGACTATACAGCAATCCTCATACTAAGCAAGCATAAAGCGACAGTGGAGAGGAAAACTCCCTTTTAACAGGAAGAAACCTCCAGAGAATCCTGGCTCAGTATAAGCAGCCATCCTCCACGACTCACTGGGGATCGAGAAGACAGAGCAGACACACACACACACACACACACACACACACACACACACACACACACACACACACACACACACACACACACACACACGTAATGTGTCTAAAGTTATATTGTGATGTCTTAGTAAATATTCTATTAGGTGAGAGATAAACTTTATTGTATTTATCCTAGTGGATCTATAATTAAACGGATAAACTAGTA
>SSNQ01034485.1:841830-854153 GCA_006942095.1 Nothobranchius kuhntae | reverse complement strand
TCTTCTTATTTTTATTTGTGGTCTTATGGCACTTGGCAAACAACAATTTGGTGCATTACTGCCACCAACTGGATTGAAGTGGAATGACTACCAATCACCTCCTGTTTGTGCATCGCAGTCTTAATAACCCTCTTATGACCATAATTATAACAGGGCCGCCTGGTATTTTTTTTTAATCTTATGGCTGTAAAATTGTAATAAAAAGTGCAAAGTGTGTGTAACTCTTCTCCTTTTTTCAGAACAACCTCAGCTTTCAGTGTATGGTTTGTATTTCCAAACCACTTCAACATTTCACGAAAAGAAACGTGAAGCCGCTTCTCCTCCAGCTTCACTGGCTGCCAGTCAACTTTAGGGTTCATTTCTTAATCCTGGTTCTGGTCTATAGGGCCTTACATGGACAAGCACCATCTTACATTGGTGATCTTCTTAGTCCCTAAACCCCCAGCAGGTCCCTGAGGTTCAGCAATCAAAGCCTACTGGTTGTGCAGCACCAGGCTAAAGACCAAAGGTGACAGATCATCTGCTGCTGTGGCCCCCAGACTCTGGAACTCTCTCCCCCTGAGCCTGAGATCAGTGGACTAAGTGGTCTCCTTTAAAAAGCAGCTGAAGACTCACTTGTTCAAGCTGGCTTTTGTATGACCTTCTTCACCACTCTCTCTTTATTCTGCTCTCCCCACCTATTCCACCTTCCTCAGGATCCACTGATTTCTCTCTTTCCTGTTCACACTCTCTCTTTCTTAACATTTTTTCTTTTAAATCCCAATTGCCTATTTTTGCTCATTTTAAATATATTTTTAAACATTTTCTAAATGCTTTTTTATATTTATATTTTTGTGAAGCGCCTCGTGATTTTTATCTTGACAGGCACTATAGAAATGATATTTTCTTCTTCTTCTTCTTCTATTCAGAATTTATTTCTATTAAAGCCTTTAAAAAATCAGCTTAAAAGTGAAAAAAGCAAAAAACGGATTTGAATTTTTTACAGTCATTACTGAACAGGAACTTCAAAATTACTGGGCAAACAATTTAAACTTTGAACTGAAATGCATCTATTCTTAAAAAAGTTTGAACCTTGGTGTCTTGTAGTAGTTTTTAAGACTTTATTTTTGTAAACTTTCAGACGTTTTTATTTGATGTGGTAGACATTGAAGCAGTTTCTCTCCAGCTGCAGGCAGAGTCCTGCACACCTCTCACTGCCATGGGGTGCTTCTCTGGCACACCGTGCACTGCTATACCAAAAACTTTTGTTTTAGCAAAAATAATTATTTATTGTAAAAAGATAAATCATGCTGGAATGAAGCTGAATCTTACAATTAGCAAATAGTTGAGGGTTGTTCAAATTAAAAAATAACAAATAAAGACTGAACAAACGTTCATATCCTGGTTCACCAGAGATCTGTCCTTCTTCGTGGTCACTGTCTTCAGATATAAGCCTTCTGGGACACCTAATAGATCGTGTTGATTTTCTTTGAGGCATTTCCATAATTTGATGCTGGTTTTTTATGCTTATTTGCTTCCCCGTTCCGTTATCCACTTTCACCGCGGCACTGCGCTCCGTTTCAACCAGGCTGTACAGCAGGATTTCTCCTCGTAGCAATATTTTCCCTAACTCTGATTGCTTCATGCTATAGATCGTTGGAAAGCTGCTTTTATGTACTTTTAGGAACCGTTGGAATTATTTGGATTTGATCGGCCGTTCAATAGTTATAAAACGGAGCATTTTGGATGACAAACTCAGCACGTCTCTGAATCTTTGTTGTGATTCGTTGCGCTCAAGACAGGGAATCCCGGTGGCTACCGTAATGTATTGTATATGCACGGAAAGCCCCATTTTTAATATTTTCAGCACTTTTGGAATTTTAATGATATCTTGAACGGTTCAGGAATTATGATAATGAAAAGTGTGCATGTCCAATCCCGTCTGCGGCCACAGGTTGGTAATAAGAATATTGTGGCATTAACAGAGGGGTGCTGGCGGTCAGGGCTAGGGGGCCCCCCAACACAAGGGGGCCCCAGGCGGCCGCCTACCTATGCCTAATGGTAAAACCGCCTCTGATTTTTATAAAGCACAAGACTATTTTTCCAGGACAGGTAGGCCTCCTCATGGTACGTAGAGCACCATGTTCTCTCCAATTTCCAAGAGTTTTGTTTTAAGGCTCGTAAATGAAAGTTAAACCAGGGAGCCAACTTCCTGTCCCTAATTACCTTCTTTTTTAAAGGGGCAACATCATCTAATGCCACACGTAAAGAGGAAGTAACATGATGAACTAAGGCGTCAATTTGTGAGGGGCTAGAACTGAAAATATTGCCATCTGCTACGTTCCTCTGAGATGCAGAGGACAGTAAAGATGGAGCAGTTGATTTAAAAGACGCAACTGCGTTGTCAGATAGAGACCGACTATAGTGAAATTTACTTTCATGTCTCGAGAACTCAGTTATAAAAAACTCAAAGGTTATCAGAAAGTGGTCCGAGAGGACTGGATTATGTGGAAAGATTGTTATTTCCTCACACTCAATGCCATAAGTCAGCACAAGGTCCAATGTATGATGGCAGGAGTGGGTGGAGCTATGTATTCTTTGAGTAAAACCAATTGAGTCTAAGATATTACTAAAGGCTACATTGAGGCAATCATTTTCAATGTCCACATGAATGTTGAAATCCCCCACTACAATGACCTTATCAGTATTTAGCACCAAATCAGATAAAAAATCAGAGAACTGATCCAAAAACTCAGAGTAAGGGCCTGGTGGACGATATAAAACTACAAACAAGTGGTTTTACAGTTTTGCAATCTGGATTAGGAAAACTAAGAATAAGATGTTCAAACGAACTGTAACTGTTAATCTGTAAGGGACTGATTAATAAGTCCGAATGAAAAATGGTTGCTACTCCTCCTCCTCGCCCTGTACTTCGAGCAATATGATGATTTAAATCATTTGAAGGAGTCGACTCGTTTAAGCTAGCATAGTCCTCTTGCTGCAGCCAGGATTCTGTGAGAGAGAGCAAAGAGATCTGATTATCACAAATCAAGTCATTAACTAACAAAGTCTTAGAAAAAATAGATCTAATGTTCAACAACCCACATTTAATTTTTCTAGTTTTCTGCTCAGTTGAATTTGTTCTAATATTTATGAGATTGACTGCTGGAGATAGGCACCGGCCCCCCCGCGACCCTACGTGGACCAAGCGGGTTCAGAAGATGGATGGATTTATGAGATTTCCATGATTTGCTTTATTAAGCCTGATATTTAATCTGTGTGATTTTGGCCGTGGGCAGGACACTGTCTCTATGGGGTAGTGGGTGGGTAACAGTACAGAAGCTGCAGAGGGGTGTGTTAAACTACGACTCTGCTTCCTGGTCTGGACCCTGGGTTGTCATGGAGGACTAATAAAACTGGCCATATTCCTAGAAAGAAGAGCTGCTCCATCCAAAGAGGGACCACTGGTTGGTCAGCTGATGCTGCTGTCAGTCATTGCGTGAATGTGTACGGTGTGGGGAAACAGTTTTAATTTCTCTCCTTTTCCTGAGCTGAAGGTGACGTGCGGCGTGCCTCGCGGCAGTGATGCGCCTTTTGCGCAAAATGCGGCCCTTCATGGAGCGCGTGCCAGACTGGATGACTGATGTTTGAGGACACACAGATATCTTTTCAATAATCTCTGAGATTTTGACTAATAAATAGCTGGAAAATTTACTGGTGTAGTGTTAACATACGTATTTATTTTGGTTGCTTTAAGCTAAATATGCTACATTACATTTGACCAATAAGATGTGAATTTCTATTTAAATATGGAAATCCAGTCTGATTGGTCTTTGAATGTTTAACCAGAAGATTTAGAATTCTTTGTTTATTCAGGGATCGTAAGACACTTCGTATTAATTCAGACAGAGTCAAGTTTATAAAAAGTAAGAAATGCATTTTCTAAACAATTAAAAACATGACAACTAGGAACACTTTATGTGATGAATGCATCTAAGTGGATGGAATGTGAGGTGTGATGATGTGTGAATGTGATGTTGTCAGAACCTTCGTATCTGGAGAAACTGAGTTCTGAGTGGGAGTGAATTTGGTCTGCTATAAACTACAGTTTATAAAACCACATCAGACGCAATCTGTCGAGTATACGTACCCTTATCAGAGACTCTCTTTGTATCCGAGATGTTGGGGAGTCTGTGGACCCCATGGTACCGAAGTCCTTAGAGAAACCACAGTACAAACAGGTCAGTCCTGAGTCGTTTCCAGGTCACGATGAACAGGTGGACTTGTTTTGCGTCTATGGAGTAACTCTTAAGGAGTTGAAGCTGGTTC
Organism: Nothobranchius kuhntae; assembly: GCA_006942095.1. Classification (NCBI taxonomy): domain Eukaryota; kingdom Metazoa; phylum Chordata; class Actinopteri; order Cyprinodontiformes; family Nothobranchiidae; genus Nothobranchius; species Nothobranchius kuhntae. The sequence goes on along the minus strand of SSNQ01034485.1, from coordinate 849,845 downwards.
AGCTTCATTCTGAAGGAACCGTTTGCAGTCAGCTGTAGCATGCAACAGGTTTTGACAGCTTGTCAAAAGATGCGCTGGGTTCAAGAGGTGTTGCTTCGGATGACCAGTCCGAAGCTTTCTCAAAAACTGAAAACTCAGGAAGTTAGTTCTGATTTAACATTGGCCATATTTTGACTACACGGCCAACCAGAATTTGACATGTAAAGGGGTTTTACCAAACAAACCTGAGAACATCAGATATAAGAGCTCTGATTTGTGGATCAGGAAATCTATGTGCAGTGACGTTTAACTTTAACTTGTGTCATGGAGATATGGTGAGTGTGTGTGAGCTTGTCAGTAGATAGTGATTCACTTGTTAAAAGGACTTTATGGAGTTTTGAATTTTTATGCTCGCGATTGCCCCCTCAGGCCAAAAGCGTAACGGCAGCTTCAATAGTAGGCTCGAGCACGAGGCGCGCATGCTGTACGTGCACACTCCTTAACGAAAATAACAGCTGAGACAGTCTTGTGTGTGAGTGTGTGTGGCCCGGAGGACAGGAGAACACACAGCTAATTAATTAAATAATTTGGTTCTGTACCTTTCTCTTCAGCACAGCCGACAAAGGTTTATGATGGGTCAGTCCTCCTGCATGCTCAGATCATTCCCTTCCCTTGCTTGAAAAATTGTTCCAAAATGAAAGTTGAACCCACATCTTTTTCATCTGTCAATTCAATGCCGTTCGGCGAGTCTCAAATAAAAATGTGGGCGTCTCACTGTAAAAAAATAAACCATTAATGCAAAAAATAAATTCTAAATAAATTATGTTCACATCCAGAATGGAACCTGGATCTTCTGCACAGGAGTCCGACGTCTTACCAGGTGTGCTAAAGTGCCAGTGATGTCTTCTGTATCTGTAACTTTTATATCATTGATGACAGCTGAAACAATGTTCAAAGAACGGTTTGGAGCGAAAAAGGCTATTTTGTTACTAATTTGCAGGAAATATCTAGAAGAAAGTAGCTAAGGGTCCTCAGAAATGTAGCTAGGTTCATCACTAGGCGTTAGGAACAGCGACAAAGTCGCTGAGTTGGCACTACCTTACTCTCTGCTGCTAAAGCTACTGTTAGCAAATGCTACGGGCGATGCCTGAGCGTGAACACGCATGAAGCAGCCTGCTCGACCCGAGCATCTCTCTTTTTCTGTGATTTTACAGCAAAACAGGCAATCACAGTAAAAATGCCAGGGCTCATTCTACAGGACCAGGGCATTGCAGGAGAATGTATGAAGAAGACATTTATTATTTCTATACATGTTTTGGCTGTCAAACTTCCATAATGCCCCTTTAAATCAACTTACTGATCATAACATAATATTAATTTCAACTTCAGTAATTTAAGCACAGATTAATCACAACATTGTTATTCTTCAGCTGTTTTTATTCATTCATTATATGATTATTTTAACACGCCACTATTCATAACGGTTCATTATTATAAACATTCCTTCTTCTTGTTCTGTGAAGCAAAGCAGTCTGAGATAAGTGGAAAGCTTGAGAGGGACCTTGGCCAAGCAACAGCATCTTTCTTGCAGATTAAAAGCACCAGTTAAGACTTATGTCTCCAAATGGCCAGATACTGAAGAGGTCAGACTGTAGGTGAAAAACTGACCATTTCTGGAGGCTACATAACCCCCCTTTTCAAGGACACAGGGTCCATGCAGAAGCCACAAGTCGTTGAATAATTCCAGAGACCTTAAGGACTCAGTACAGGAAGAAAAGGTTAGTTCCCAGGCACGGAGCATCAGGAGTGAGGAAAAGCAAACCCCCACACCGGAGAATAGTCAATGGTAATCCCAACTCCAAGTAATAATTCCAAACAGGCATGGTGGCACAGTTGTTAGCACTGTTGCCTCGCAGCACGAAGGTTGCAGGTTCGAAACTCGGCTGCGGCCTTTCTGCGTGGAGTTGCATGTTCTCCTCATGCATGCGTGGGTTTCCTCCGGGTACTCCGGTTTCCCCCACAGATCACAACATACCCTATAGGTTATAAATTGTAAGTCGTTTTGCATAAAAGCGTCTGCTAAATAAATAAACAAACAAACATAATAATCCCACTTAGTGTAATCCTTACCCCCAAATTCCACTACCTCCGCTCCGCTCCGGTCCGCCCCCGCCTTCCGCAGCCGCTCGCTTCCGAACTCAATTTTTACTGGTACCCGCCCTACAACGGCTCCGCTCCGGTGCGGAGACCTGAGGGGGGCAAACAAGCATGCAGGGGATTTTCGAGATCTTGCGATACAGTCCGAGCAATAAGCGCGGAAGTTAGATCCAAACACCCGTTGTGTGGGAGAAGCATCGAAATGAACTGTTTAATCTGCCCATCATTTGTGTTGAGAGATCAGCAGTGTTTGGATCAACAAAGTGTGACTACTTTGATAGTGGAAACTGTATTTATGGCTTACTTTTGTGCATTTAAACTTTAGCCGCCACTGATAGTTGTTAAAAGTTGTTAAACCTGTGCATATGAAACAAAAAACGCCTTTTGTTTATCGATGTATTGTGAAAAACGGAAGTTGTGCTTGCTCCCTTTCCTGTTGGGCGTTTGTGATTTCTGTCCATTTACTGCGGAGGTGCTCCGGCGTCCGGCAAAAATAGGAACGATTCTATTTTTGCCGGACGCCGGAACAGAGGGCGGCGCACGGCGCCGCACTGCCGGAGCACGGCCGCAGTAGTGGAATTGCTCTGATTGACTAGAACGGGTCCGATTTTGCTCCGGCGTTCGTGTCGGAGCGCAGCGCAGCGGAGCGGAGGTAGTGGAATTTGGGGGTTAGGCAGGAAGCAGATGAGCTGGAAACAGACCAGATCTCAGCGAACCGTAGAAATCCAGGAAACTATAGCCAGAACCAATGGACATCCAGAACCAGACAAACCGGAACCAGGAGCAGCAGGCAGCAGAACCAGGAGACAAAGCAGAGAGGTCATCCCAGGAAGCAAGGACCACTGGCGAAACTCAGCAGAGGAGAGGGCACACACACAGGGGACTTGAATGTAGACACACAGATGGTGTCTGATGTAAAATAACAAACAAAAATAAACCTGGTACTACCTAAATGTGCTACGTGAAGCATATTATGTGAACAGTGTTCAGGTGAAAGAAATGGATGCAGTAAACTAAGTGCACTGGAAAACTGTTGCAAAAAGAACAAAATAAGCAAACCCTATAATATTTGTAAGGGAAAATTAACGTTGTTGAGCAAAAATGTTATCAAAAATTAAGGGCGAAAATGATCATAGCCCATAACTGGTTAATTAAACTGAAGGAAATCATGCACACTATTTCTGAGACGATCGTGCAAAAAATGACCAAACTGTTCAACCAAATACAGACCCTACAAACGACCAAAACGGGGTCAAAATCGCTATTTCATTCTGTCAAGGATTTTATCAATAACCCACAGCCTGCAAACCAGAGAAAAGTAAACAAAAGACAGACAAGTATCCAAATTGCAATGAGGAGGCAGAAGCTGTAAGGCGACTGCCTCGAGCTTCCGGACTCCCAGTGTATTTATAGTATAAGATAAGAAAGAATGTGTGTGTGGGAATGTCTGCGTAGGTGAGAATGTGGGTGTTTCTGAGTATATGAGCATACATTTGGACATACAAAAATACATATCACATTCAGATGATTGGATAAATGATTAAGGAATAATGAACATAAAATTTCCATAACATATTCCCCCCCATTTATGGAATATATACATAACATGCATGAAAATTTATCCACTTCCATAACTTGTCACCATTTAATGGCGAGCCATAAATGTAGCGGAATATAGTTGTATATTCATTACACTTTTATTACGTCCAGAGATTAATCTATGAACTGGGCCCTTATAATCAGAAGAAGTTGTTTTTACTTCAGGGAGTTTTATTCAAACACTTTGTATTGACTTAGAGACAAGAAAAGAGAGAGTTGGGATCGTTTAAGAATCTTTAATTTCTATAATTATAAATTCAAACAATCACCAGGACTAACTCTATATGATGGATGCATATGGATTTGAATGTTGAAGTGTTGGTGTGTGTGTGTGTGTGTGTGTGTCAGTTCAGAAGCTCGAGCTGATGCAGGCGAGTCTGAGTGTAAGGTGTTTTGGCTACGCACCACGAGGACTTCAGGAGGAAGTAACATGAAACGCCATCTGTGTCGGTCTACGTACCGTTTCGGAGCCTCCCGGGTCAGATCAGGAATGTCAGGTCCTCGGACCTTCCTTGGTACTGGAACTGATGAAACAGCGTCTGCAGCACGACAAAACCCGTCTGCAGATCGGCTCCCGGTAGCATCGGCAGATGTTCAGCTTTTATTTTGAAGGAACCGTCGTCTTGTTGTTAAAACAACAGAATTTTCCAGCTTGACAGTTCTCAGCTTAAAAGTAGAAAATGCAGCTGGCCAGCCTGCACTTCACTTAGCGATGATGGTTTTGAGAGCTGGTTGGAGCTACGTTGAAACTCAGATGGAACTGAAGTTAAAATGGCGTTGCTCTTTTTTATTAACTTAGTTGTTTATAAATCTTAGCCAATCGGAGTGGATAGATTAAATAAACACTACAGAACTCTGCCCCGCAACAGACCGGAGGTTCTGATTGGAATGAGCGAACAATGTGTCATGATGTTTACCTTATGTGAATCAGAGTGTCTGGCATAGTTAGTCCTGTTATTCAATAAACACATAAATCATTACATTGATTTCACAGATCGGTCACCTGATTATTATTGACTAGCATTTGTTTTGATTAGCTTTATTAGAAATAAAGTTCTTTAATTAATGAAAAGCCTTCTTCGTCCTTCTTCTGTCTTCTTTCCTGGAATGTAAACCAAAAGCAAGCACACAACCTTGGCAATTCGTGCACACTGTTACTGTGGAAAAGGGCAGCTGTTAAGGGCAGAAAATAGCATGTTCATAACGCTACAATGGCATAATGTAACATGCAAAAACAGCAAAAACAACTATACAAATTACAACAGGAACCAAATACTGAAGCACCAAGTGAAACCAAGATCCAGAGGTCACCCAATCCCAGAAGGCAAAGCCTGCTGGAGCATTGACATCTTCAGCCTTCATCTGGCTTAAGAGGTCATTCATGTGCGTCAGGGTCATTGTGAGGTTATCAGCCGTGTCCGGCACATAAGAACAACATTCAGACCCAATTACATGACAAAGGCCACCTTCAGATGCTAACAGAAGGTCAAGGGCCAACTGATGTTGCATTAACATGCTTCTAGCTGCGACCATGAAACGAGGAAAAACAGAAAAACCTTGTGAAGTGAATTTGTCAAATTCTCTAGTTGAATGTGGAGTTTATCTATGTGATGTGCATTATTTACAGAACCCCACTAGGGAACACACCAGACATGGCCTTTGCACCACTACTGACGACCACCTTGTCTGAGTTACGTTTCTGGCGATGATGAGCATAATGGCGGGTGGAGTGTACTAAATGGGAACGAATGGTTACCGTGGGGTGAAGTTGTATCAAAGCACACGTACCAACCCAGCCAGGGGGCAAAATCTGATAAAGATTATTTCCACGCAACACTCATGGGGCTCGTGCACCCTGAGTCAGAGGGCCAGACAACAGTGTAGTTCCCAAAGGAGTCCCGTAGGTGGCGTCCTTGAACTCTACCAGGAGCAAGAGGTACGCATCTAGATTGTCCTGTGAGGCACCAAGAACAAGCAGACTTGAGTATCGCTTGACAGTTGACAGTGTGTCCCACATATACAATAGGAAGATTGGCGCTTGTTACTTTTGAAGCAAAAGGGATTCTTCCTGGGCAACAAGGGTGTATCAGTTGTGACCACAGGTTGGGCTAGGGTGCAAGCGACATCCGAGTAGATTTCAGTGCTGTTGATTCTGATCAAGTTATTGTGCCAGGTGGAGCATTTAGCCAGTGCAGAGGTGTTAGTGCGTAACCAACCGTCCTTGAGACCTATATCCTCAGTGGAATGTGTGTGCGAGTCCATATAGGATGCGAAAAACGTCATATGATTCCAAAGCTGCAGGCTTTAGCAGGAACGATTGTTGAAGGGAATGAGGCAGTAGAGAGCAGACGTAGCATGAGGTGTTCACTTGAGCTGCTCTTACTATGGCAGTTACTGATGCAAACCAGGAGTTTCCTTTGAATGGCTGTTGTGACAGGCATAGTCTTTCCGCTCCATTGATCATGAGACCATTTTGGCGATCGGGTCCAGGTAGTTGGAGTGTTCCAGCGTTTCTCCTTCCCCTTGTCCTGTTGAAGGTGCGTCGTCCAGTGAGGTGGGAGCCGTTGTAGGTGTAGTTTGTCGGTGTGTGGGCAGGGAGGGGCCCCATCCCACTTCAGGTGTAGTTCCAGGTCCAACCCCCCCCCAAACACCCCCCAACAGATGCTGCTGTTCCAGTCATTTCATCAGATGCTGAGAGGCGGCCCAAGTGCAGGGCCATGAGTGCGACCACCAACATCAACAATATGGTGTAACCAATGACCTTGAAACGGACCTCTATCTTCACCGGGTTTAAGAGACGGCACCCTAGAGGTGACCCACCACTTTGTAGTCAGACTTCGTTGCCGCGCTAGAGCAGTTTTAGTTGACGTCGATGCTCTTGCAGTGTGATAAATGAATCCAAGATGGCCTCTCAGCCATCTTTACAACAGTGGGAGTAGTCAGAAGAACTTGAAATGGTCCCTCCCACCTCGGGCAGTGCCAGGTGTCCCGTTTCAGCACCTTGATGAGGACCCAATCTCCTGGTTTCATGGCCTGTGAGGGCGAAAAAGCACAAGAGCGTTCTGAGAGATCATTGTTTATCTTGACTTGTTTATCAGCAAACAGTTTCATCATCCAATTTGCCAAAGTATTTTCTCTGTCACTGTGAACCACAGGATCTGTGATGTGAGGGAAAGGAAATCTCCTTCCATAAATAACTTCAAATGGTGTTGGTCCACCAGAGAGAGCTGTTACCCTCATCAACAGTTTTACTAGTGGCAGACACTCTGGCCATGGACTTCCTGTCTCAGCAACTGTTTTAGCTAGCCTATTCTTAATTGTCCTGTTCGTACGTTCAATTAAGCCAGCTGAGGACGTGTCAAGTCCTGCACTGTTTTGTGCTTCCCCACTTGAGGGGGATAAACATCCACCCAGAGTTTAGAAACTGGAATTCACTCAGAGACTGAAACAATGCTTCACTTTTTGCTTTTATGTTTATTTTCAGCATGTCAGCTCAGGTGAGGTGAAAAACCTTCACTCAAGCAGACATATAACCTTAAATTAGATTTACAGAAGTTTACACAATTATCTTTAGCATTACTTTTTAAACAGTGTTAAACATCAAATAGTTCCCTTAGAAAATAAATAAGCTATTTATCATTATCGTTTATAATTCATCTTCCACTGAAACTAATCACAGAACCCAAAAATGAACAAACCATTTTGGGAGCTGAGATATCACCAAATGAAATATTGAGAAAACTGCAACAAACAACTTGCTAAAACCATTTTGATTCAAAATAAAGTAATTATCTTACTAACTGGCAAATAACCGCAAACAATGTTGTGATTATACCAAACAAATCAACAGAGTCTCAATTGTTTGGGCCACGCCTAGGCAAGCAAACAATCAGGTCAGGTTCCTTATTTAACCACTTAACCAGCAGCAAAGTCCATACACAACCAGCAATATATTATAAATTTATCTTACCGGCTGCCTCTCTGATTTTGGTAGATGTATTTAGTTCTGAAGTTACTGAACGGCTGACTCAGAACACCATGCTCTCTGGTAAAATTACACCTCACAGGTGTACCACCTTTATTGTCCCTGTGGAACCCCTTCTGCTGAAGATGGTTCCTAGTCTGAAAAAGTCCAAGCCTGACTTGACAGGGCGGATGATACGAACAATGATGTTTCAGTTCAAACCCTAAGGTTTCAGAGCACCTGGTCAATACCTCATTCACAAAGTGTGTCCCATTATCTGATCTGATAATAAGTGGGAGGGGGGGGGGGGGGGGGG
>SSNQ01034485.1:817423-841820 GCA_006942095.1 Nothobranchius kuhntae | reverse complement strand
GGGGGGGTGATTGCACAACACCTTTGCCACTGTTAGAGCATCGTTTTTCTTTGTAGGATATATTTCTGGCCACTTAGATAAAGCGTCTATTGCCACCAAACAATATTTTGTTCCTTACATCTGTGATAATTCAACAAAATCCATGTGCATCGTGTGAAATGAGTAAGCAGGTGTAGGAAACTGTCCCCGTTTTGGTCTTAATCGCCCTTGAGTGTTGTTTTTCATGCAGATTAAACATTTTCTGCAGTAGCCATTAGCAAAAGTAGAAAAATTAATAGCATGGCATGTACTAACTATTAACTGAGACACCCCCCCCGAGACATGGGTCAACCCATGACTCACAAAGGCAGCAGTGGGAAACAAAGACTTAGGCAAAATAGGTTTGTTATTTACATGCAACACACCATCAATATGTACAGCAGGGGTGTCAAATATGCGGCCCGCGGGCCGCATCCGGCCCGCAAACGGGTTACATCCGGCCCGCGAGATGGTTGTGTAAACTTTATTTTCATACTTTACAATGTAGAGTGAACATAAACTTATCTTTGTGAGTAAGTTTCCTCTGTAATGAGTATAAATGCAACAAAGCTGCGCTCAAGGCTCACACAAGAACTTGAATCACATCCTGAAGTTGGCCGCCACTCAGGATGTGACTTCTGATATCGATGTGCTGGTGAAAGCTAAAAGATGTAAAGTAAAATGAGTCAAATATACTTTAAGTGCTGCATGAAACTGATCTAGCCATGTGATCTGTAAGCTCTTTGAATCACTAAGGAATGTTTATTTATTTATTTTCAAATTTTCAAGTACACTTCAGGTGTTGTACTTGTACTATTGTGGATACACTGTCCTCAGGCTCCAGCTTTGTTTTATATTGATTGTATTAAAACAAAGAAAACAATCTGAAGTTGTTTTTAATGTACCGGTCCGGCCCACTTGGGACTAGATTTCCCTCAATGTGGCCCCTGAGCTAAAATGAGTTTGACACCCCTGCTGTACAGGCTTAAATCTAAGCCAGGACCGCTGTTCTTGATCAGGAGCAGAAGTCTGTGCTTCACGTAGAATGTCACGTGAGAATGTGTCAGAGCTGTAACAGGAAGCTCCAAGAGTGAGAGGAAAGAGGGCTGCAGCCTTAGCCGCTCTGTCTGCAAAATTGTTGCCTCTCGTAACGTCAGAATGTGCGTCTGATGTGCACTACATTTGCACAGAGACAATTTGCGTGGGAGTTGGAGCCTTGAAGCGTGAGACAGCAGTTTCCCTGTGCTGGTGACCATGCATCTGTTTTTCCAAATCTGGGCGAAGTGGTGCATTGAAGCGTAAACATACTGACTATCGGTGAAAATGTTTATGTCTCGCCCTGAGAACAGCTGGCAGGCTCTAGTCACAGCCACCAGCTCGGCTACTTGGGCAGAACGGTGAGAGGGCAATGGTTTTGCCTCAATAACTGATGTCTGAGTGGTCACTGCGTAACCAACCAAGTTTTTCCCAGAAGCATCTTTAGTAGCCAACCCATCAACATAAAGACAGATGTAGTCAGGCTGAGGAGTGTCCAAAATGTCAACACGTGGTTTTGTCATTTCATTCATGAGTGTTTTGCAGCAATGTTGTTCTCCATCAATGCTAGTAGGTAAGAGTGAAGCAGGGTTCAAACTACCACAGTGCACTATTTCAATATGTGACTGCGACAACAATGTAGAAACATATGTGAGATGTCTATTGTGTGTCAGAAAGGGTAGGTTTGTTTCCAGCAGGATCAATGCAACAGAGTGCGGTACTTGTAATGTGAGATGATGCAGCAGGACGATGTCAGCGCTCTGCGTCACAGCCTCTGAAGCGGCAGCACACGCCTGTACGCTTGTCAGCAGACCAGCTGCAATCGAATCTAGCTTCTTTGATTAGTAAGCTATAGGTCTGTGGTGGCTGCCATGTTTCTGAGTCAACACAGCTTTCATGTGCCCCTCTGATGCGTCCACAGAAAGGAAAAATTATTTGGAGTAGTCAGGCAAGGACAGAACAACGTTCGTTTGTAAAAGCTTTTTTAACTCCACAAAAGCCTTTTCTGCCTCAGGGGTCCAACTGATTTTGTCATGGAGAGCCAGGTTTTTACCATAAATGGTAGTCTGGAGTGGTGACACTATGAATGCACAATCAGGTATCCAGGTTCTGCAAAAATTGCAGAGACCAAAGAATGACATCATCTGTTTCTTTGTTACAGGATTAGCAGTGTCTTGAATAGCAATTTTCCGGGTTTCTAAAAGAGCTTTTCCTTCACCGGAAAGAATGTGACCAAGATAAGTCACTGAAGACTTCCACAGCTGCAATTTTGAGAGTGAAACCTTATGACCTTGTTCATAGAGTGTTGTAAGACCTGTAATGTGCTTTCCTTACAGTGGTCTTGTGTGTCAGATGTTATCAGTATGTCATCTACATAAAGTATCATCTGAGTGTGTGCAGGAGGCAGAGGTGGAAAGTACTGAATTACATTTACTCATGTTACTGTAATTGAGTTGCTTTTTTGTGTATTTATACTTTTTAAGTCGATTTTAAAATCTGTACTTTTACTTTTACTTGAGTACGTTTTTTTCCAAAAAGTATATTTTATTGAATTTTCAGTTTACTGTACACCCTTCACACAGTATTATGTTGTATACTGAAAGTACTTTCTGAGAGAGATAAAATAAACCACCTTTCGTCAAACATTTTGACAGGTCTATTGTTCTTTGACCTCTTGACTTTTCAGGCCTATTGTTCAATGACCCCCTGACCTTCCCCCCCGCACCCTAGCATCAATGGCGTATTGTTCAACGACCAGATGGCCTTGGCCCCCCGCGCCCTAGCATCAATGGCGTATTGTTCAACGACCAGATGGCCTTGGCCCCCCGCGCCCTAGCATCAATGGCGTATTGTTCAACGACCAGATGGCCTTGGCCCCCCGCCTTAACCTAATGTGTGTAATGGCGCATGAAGTTTCTTTTTGTGTTAGCCCCGCAGTTCCCACAGCCCCCTCCCTTCCATACCTCTTTAAAAGCTCAGATCGTGTCCGAATGGTGAAAAGCCAAACCTCTAAGAAAAATGATGAAGCAAGAGGAGATGGATGAAGCACCAAGCCACGAGGAAGAAGTGTCTACTACATCCGACGCTTCAACTTCAACCCAAAAGGTGAAAGAAGAGAGTTTGGATACGCTGCTGTCAAAAACCTCTCAGATATGATCGTACAGTTCATTACAAGGAACGCTCCCATCACCTAAATTCAACACACAGAAAGTTCTATTTCATCTAGTCTTAGCCCTTAAGCGAGCTGCTATTGGAAGGGTGATCTCAGCAACAGCCAATCATGAAGAGCTTAAATGTACGCCCACCACGTGGGCACCCCTTGTGGGTTATATAAGTGGAACGACCTCACTGTTCGCCTCCGTTTTCTCTTCACGCCAAGCTTAAGAGCTTCCTTTAAGAGCAATTATACAAGAAACATCTACTCACCGACCATGTCCAGTGACGCCAGGACCTGCCCGGCCTGCCAGACGGGCTCCATCTCCAGCGGCGACCTGCACTCCAAGTGTAAGGTCTGTCTCGGGGCTCACCACGCTGGCCTGGCCTTGACCCCCAGGCCTCGTGTCCGTTTTGTGCCGCTCTGCCCGTGGCTGAAAAGGTCCGCCTGGTCGAGTACTTCACCCCCACCACCGACGAGGAAATTCCGGTGGCTGGCATGTACTCGCTGGACAAGGCGTTACAGTTCTTCAACGTCAGCCAGGAGCCGGCTGGCTCCTACCGACTGGACGATGTCATCGACAGCGAGGAGGACGACGAAGCTGGCTGCCATAGCCCTTTTTCCCTCCGGTACAACACGGAGGTCGACCGCGAGGCTGGCTGCCATTGCCCTTCTTCCCTCCTGTACAACACGGAGGTCGACGAGCCTGGCTGCCATAGCCCTTTTTCCCTCCTGTACAACACGGAGGTCGACCGCGAGGCTGGCTGCCATAGCCCTTCTTCCCTCCTGTACAACACGGAGGTCGACCACGAGGCTGGCTGCCATAGCCCTTCTTCCTTCCTGTACAACACGGAGGTCGACGAGCCTTGTGAGGAGTACGACGAGGCTGGCTGCCGCAACCATTTTTCCCTCCTGTACAACAAGGAGGTCGACGAGCCTCGTGAGGAGCACGACAAGGCTGGCTGCCGTAGCCCCCTTTCCCTCCTGTACAACACGGAGGCCAACGAGCCTCGCTCAGCGGGTCCTTCTGCCCCAGTGGCTTCTCGCTCCTCCCTGCCAGCAGTTAGAGCACTGCTCCAGGAGCTGCCCGCCTTCATCTCCGCGGCTGCGGCCCGCAAGGGGCTAGCCGTTCCAGAACCGGCTCTGCCTGAGGCAGATGAATTGGCAGGAATTTTCGGGGCGACACAGACGCGCTGTCCAGACCCGTCTGGCCACGCTTCCCCGCTGCTATGAGCTGCTGGTCTGCCGCCTTCTCCAAGCCTGCCGGGTTCAAGGCGCCAATTTCCACATATGTGCCCATTACCAAGGTCGAGGGCTTCTCCGACCTGGGCTGGCCATCCGTTCCCTCACTGGAGCCGGACTTGGCCTAGCTGTGTGGCGTTGAGGCCAAGAACCACCTCGCTGGACCGCGAGCAGTTCCCTCTTCTAAGCATGACCAGCTGCTGAGGCAGCTCGCCGATCGCGCACACCAGTGCGCCTTCCAGACCGGCGCTGCAGGAAATAACATCGCCTTCTCGCCTTTGGCGTTTCCAAAATGGTGGAGGAGTTTGACGCTCCTGTCGAGTCAGAAACCATCATTACTAAAACTGCTGATGCCATTCTCAATCTGTGCGTGGCTGTACTCACCGGTTCTGCTCGCATTGCTGCCTGGCCGACCCTTATCCAGCGGGCCTTGTGGCTCAAGGCCCTGCCTTCCATTCCCGAACACCTGCACAGGGAGATGCTGGAAGGCCCCATCACCTCTGACGTTCTGTTTGGTCCCCATCTTATGAGCGTCATCGAGAGGGCTCAGATGGCAGCTGAACTTTCAGCCACGGTGCGAGACCTGGTCCACTCTCGGTCAGCCTTGCACTCCGGCCGTTCCCCCAGAGGATGGGACGAACGGCGCGGAAACTCCAGGCACCCAGCTGCACGGCCCGCCCCGCGGAGCCGGGCCTCCCGCTGAGGCGGGACCAGGGAGTTGGCGGCCAACGGTTCCGAATGAGCCAGCAGACACAGCCTTGGCAGTCTCAGTCACAGGAACCTCGCCGAAAACAACCACGAAAACGACTCGTTGGGGGGAATGTGTGTGCTTATGACTGTAATGTTAACTCTGTGAATGATTTTGGTTTTGAAATAAAACCCAAAAAACGTCACATCGAGAGCACAGTCCTACAGTCCTCTGCAGAACCCTCTACCGAATCCTCACACATGATGTTCCCCGCACCAAGCACTGCAGCACATCTGCATGTTCACACAGTCAGACTCGGTCATGTTACACGGCTTGCTGTAAGGGTGCGCTCCATTTGCGCACCAGCCCCAGCCTACGGCCAGGCCTGACTCATCCCGCTTCCCCCACAGCGTTGGGTGGGACGGGATGTCATGGCGCTGTCGCGACCACGCGCAAAGCGCGCACGTTGCGCGGCTCCATCCGCTGGCACTTTGTCATTCCCGTGCACGGGCCCGGCTCCCACTCGTCCTTCATCCTTGGACTCCACGCTCTGCGGTGCGGATCAGCCTCTTCCAGCTGTTTCACACTCGCCCTTTCGAGCACAGCCCTCCATGGGTCGCTCCCAGTTCTCTGGTACAAGCGGCGGCGGTAAGGGCGCGAACCCAATCCTCACGTGACCTCGAGCACACGTCCGCTGTCGAAACGCGCGCACGAATGCCTCCCTTTCGGCTACTCGCTAGCCCAGCGCACTTTCTCCAAATGTCTGGAGACCACACGCTGCAGCCACTGCGCACGGCGGGAACGAGGGTTTTATTTTACCGGGACGATCTGCTCCGATGCGCCTGGTCCGAGGACGAGGCGTCAGAGCAAACCAGGAAATTAACAGAGCATCTGTCAACACTGAGGTTTTCTATAAACTGGGGGAAGAACTCCATCCTTCCATCCCAGTCGATTGTGTTTCTCGGGGTGGAGCTGAACACCTCCCTAATGAGAGCATGTTTGTCGCCAGTGAGAGCGGCAGATCTCACCACGGTGATCTCCCGCGTGCAACCCCGCAAGATCGTGAGAGCCCTGTTAGTCATGAGACTTCTGGGCATGATGGCTGCAGCCCACTCGGCGGTGCTACTAGGGTTGTTGCGCTCGAGGCGCCTGCAACGCTCATCCGCCTCCGGGTACACCCGATACGTCAGAAGAGACGTATGTTGAGGGTTCCCCCTCAGTGGGCAGGGCCCTCGCTCACTGGGGGAATCCCTGCATCCTCTCACACGGGGTCCCCATCGGACGTCCTACGTGACACGTATCTGTGTTTACGGATGTGTCACTGTCTGGGGTGGGGGGCACGTGCTTGTCCCATACGGCGGCAGATTGCTGGCCCTCCCACACGCACGAGCACATAAATGTGTTGGAGCTTATGACAGTGAGGAATGCGTTCAGACACTTTGCTGCCCTTCTCGATGGCCGTCATGTCGAAGTTCACACAGACAGCCAGGTGGCGGCAGCCTACATAAATCGCCAAAGGGGAGTTCAATCCCTCCCACTATTACGAGTAGCCACAGGTTTACTGTGATGGGCACATGTCCACCTGCTGTGCCACCTACATTCCGGGGATCCTGAATGTAGCGGCAGACATCCTGTCGAGAGGAGTCCCCGCGACTCCGACTGGCGTCTGCATTCCGCACATCTGGATAAGGTTCGGGGAACCGTCTGTGGAGCTGTTCACGGCTCGCGAAAACGCTCAGTGTCGCCTGTGGTTTTCCCTGAGTCCCCGGGACCAACCCCCGCTCGGGGCGGACGCCTTCTCACACCAGCCCTGGCCTCGAACGCTCTTTTATGCCTTTCCACCAGTCCCTCTGATTCCCCGTCTCCTGGACCGAGTTCGGTCAGAACAGCTCTCAGTAATTCTGGTGGCTCCCAGACACCTGTCCGCGTCATGGTTTCCGGACCTGCAAGCGCTAGTGTCCGGCTCCCCGTGGAGACTCCCGCGAAGGGAGGACGCCTCTCCCCAGGTGGATGGGATAATCAAACATCCTCCAGAAATAGGCCAACGGCTGTGAGTCTGGCCGCTGAGCGGTCACACTTAGGGGTTTCTGGGCTGCCGCATGATGTGGTCACCACGATTCAGAGTGCGCGGGTAGCTTCTACCATCACATCTTATGCTGCTAAATGGGCAGCTTTCCAGAAATGGTGCACAGAGAGGAATGTTCAAGCGCTCTCCTGCCAGCTGGCGGATGTCCTATCGTTTCTGCAGATACGGACGGACAGGGGCCTCGCATTCAGCACTATTAAAACATGCTGCAGCTATCTCATCCTGTCACCAGGATTTTGGTGATGGGTCTGTTTTCAGTCATCCCCTCACAAAACGTTTTCTAAAAGGTGTCAGAAGGAAAGGACCTGTGTCCCGCCCGCTAGTTCCCCAGTGGGATCTAATGGTGGTTCTGCGTGGCTTATTTGAAGCCCCATTTGAACCCTTGGACCAGGTCTCACTCAAGTTCCTGTCACAACTACCTTGCTGCTAGCACTGGCATCAGTCAAGAGAGTGAGCGACCTAACTCGCCCACTCAGTGGCTCCCGCATGCCTCAGGATCCAGGAAGATGGCGGGTCTGCTGTTTTATGCCCCAACCCAGCCTTTGTACCCAGAAAAATTAATACTTCCTTCAAATCCAGGTCAATTTTCATTGGCTGGACTTTTTCTCCTCCCCATAATTCTGATGAGGAGGCGACTTCCCATCTTCTCTGCCCGGTGCGCGCGCTCGCACGATATGTGTCACGCACTTCAGGGATTCGCCGCTCACAAAGCTTGTTTGTGCACTACAGGGAGTCTTCCCTTGGGCAAGCGCTGTCAGCCCAGCGCCTTTGACTCTGGCTACGTGACGCCATTTCACTCGCTTACACATCGGCAGGGCGGGATCCCCCTGAGACCCTCAGGGCTCACTCAGCCAGAGGGATTTCCTCTTCTGTGGCGCCCCACAGTGGTGTGTCAATGGAAGTCATTTGTCAGGCTGCTTCATGGGCTTCACCCTGTTCCTTTACTCGTTATTATTTACGAGATGTGTCTTCAGGATCCATCACTCGTTCAGTGCTTGGACCTCAGCAAGCTGAGTGAAAGCACATGGCACCACATCGGCCTTTCTTGAATGAATTTCATCCTCTTGTGGATGATATTTTTTAGTGGGGGCCTCACTCTTATCTCTGGCTGCCTCAGCCTTTTAAACCCTGGGCTGAGGCTGAGCGACCCTCGCTAAAAGGAGGCATGTTGGGTGTGTCCATTGGTTGAGCTAACCAGTGTGGTGTAAACCCATCCAGCTGCGCATTATTCCAATAGCAGCTCGCTTAAGGGCTAAGACTAGACGAAATAGAACGTTGGTTGCGTATTGTAACCCCAGATTCTATGAGTCTAGTCGCAGCCCTTAAGCCACTGGCCCCACTGGTTCTGTTAGGACTAAGAGCCATCGGAGGCGAACAGTGGGGTCGTTCCACTTATATACCCACAAGGGGTGCCCACGTGGTGGGCGTACATTTAAGCTCTTCATGATTGGCTGATGCTGAGATCACCCTTCCAATAGCAGCTCGTTTAAGGGCTGCGACTAGACTCATAGAATCTGGGGTTACAATACGTAACCAACGTTTTTATGTTGGTTTCCTAGTTGTATTAATTTTTCTCTTATTTACTTGTTTATCCTCTATCAGCAGTCTTTATTCCAGATTGGTTCAGCATTTACATGATGATGTGGCGATACATAACCCAAACCAANATTACTCAAGGGGAACCTTGTACACATCAAGGCTCCTCTTGATAGAGCAACTCTGTTCAGCACATTCTGACAGACAGACCACCATTCTTCTGTCATGTTGTTGTACAGGACATTTTTAGAGTTTTTCTTTTTAAAGATAAATAGGATTTCATTTAAAGAGCAATACTTTCACATTATCATTTTCCAACACTTTCTGTATACCTGTATTTTATTGTTTTTCAATAAAGAATGACAAATTATTTAAGTTTGGTGTTTGTTGCACACAAATATAGATCTGTAAAAAATATCTACAAAGCTAATATTTACATAACGAGTATGATTGGGTTTTGAAATACAGCACTCTGTTTATTTTAGTAAGATTTTTAAACCAAGTAAAGTTAGTAAAGAACACATTTCTATTGTCTGCTAAGAAACTGTTGGGATTTAAAATGTGCCTGTTGTACAAATAACTTATAAATGATTATTCCTCACTTTTTTTGTCTTAACCAAAGAAATTCCAGTAATTGAGCAAAAACATTTATTTTTAACACTACATTTTATAAAACAGGGCGCAAAGTGTCGGCACATGTATGTATGTCGATGGTCCGCCCCAACCAAACCAGGAGACACAGACGTCAGGGAGGCCAAGGTTGTCTCCGACGATCTCTGCAGCTCTCTGGGCACCACGCCTCACGTAGCTGTCTCCAATGATCCAAATGGCTATGGAGAAAAAATAACAGGTTTGTCATAATTGGTTAAAGTACAAAACCATACATGAAGTGGTCAAGTGTTGGTCCTGAAATGACCAAGACAGGTTCGGAGCGATTGGAGAAAAAGATGTTCGCTTCTGAGTTGAGGTTGGAGTCAAAAAACCAGTCAAAATAAGATTCACCGCTGCAGAGGAAGAACACACACAGCTCTCATGCAGGGACCACGGTCCTGCTCCAGCAGCTGTCAGCTTGTGTTCTGTCGCTCATTCTGTCACGGCTGTTTTTATTCACTCAAGCAGGGAGAGGTCACGTGGTTGTACAAGGTTCAGTTTGAGCAATCGTCTGAACAGCAGACTTGCAGCCTTGAGTTGATGTTAGAAAGAATGCGGCTACAATCTCCACGGATGACAGGAACCTAACCTCACTCTATGTGCAGAGACACAATACCCGAGAGGAGGGGGTGAGTTGCAGATAACAGGAGCATTTGGAATGTCTAATGAGCTGCAGGGTCAGGTTCTCAGCATGCACATTCCAATGATCTTAAGTAAAAGATGTTTGCTTGGGTTTACTTGTGTTCATTATCAGTTAACACTCTTAACACAAGACAGGTATTTGGAACTTACACTTGCTGCGTTGTGTAGCTGATGTTGGAGACACACAGGCTGCCATGGTGACCTTTTAACAAATCTAAGAAAAAAATGTAATAAAAGAATGAAACTTAAATACTCCCAGACCTCATGTCATATTTACTAATCAGCTATGGCTGATTTATTGTTTGGATCACAGCGAGTTACACTAATTCTAATATATTTTTATTTCTATTATACATACATACTTTTTAACTGTTTTTTTCACATGACTGTTATCAGGCTCTCTTGTTCTGGTTCTCATGATAATAATTCCGTGTCTTCCAGTAAGTTATCTTGTGCTTACTTCATCTCTATTATATATATATAAGATAAAAACAAGTATTACGTTTTGGAAATATATGAAATGTATTTAGGCTGCTAATTTAGCTCCAATACTAATAACTGCCGTGTTTTCCAGACATAGTCTGGCCGGTCCTGCTACTTATACTCCGGAGCGACTTATATAACAAAATATTTAGGCTACACCGCGCTGCTGCGGGCCGACTCCAACCCGCCCAAGAATGACTTCCCCTGTCCCGCTGGGAGGGTTTCAAACACCGCCAGCATCTGTTGGAGCCTGTGGCAGGGTGCTGAGGGCCGTCTCCAGCCCAGGAATGAGCTCTCCTCGCCGGCCGGGAGGGTTTGAAACACCGCCATCCTCTCCTCTGCTGGCTGGAGACCATAGCGCGCTGTTGTTAATTCTGTTATGGTTACCGGTGCTCGTCTTGCAATGTGAAACGCTTGGTCTCAGATTTTGTAAGAAAAATAATAAAATGTCCCCCCAAAATACGACTTAAATATATTTTCTCTTCTTCATTATACATTGATTGGCTGGTGCGACTCAGGAGCGATAGCCCGAAAAATACGGTACTGAAAACTTGCTCAAAGCAAAATATGGGTTCATTACAGAAGTAAATTATAAACTTACCGATTTAATACTTTTTTAATCCAGGTACTTTTCACGAACAGGCGCCGAAAACCTCCACCTAAACTTTGTGTTAGGTTCAGGTCGATGGGTGTTCCACAGTTAGCTCCGGTAGGGTTGAAGCTAGGTGGCTACATCCGTTAGCTCGGCTCCCACCTCCGCGTTAGCTTTGGGTTAGCCAGGGTTAGCTTCAGGTTAGCTCGTAGCTAGTTCACCCGGGTGTCGTCACTCGATCCGAGCCTTACAGCCCCACCCTCAGCTCCTCCTCTCTTCCCTTTTATGGAATTGTCTGGGCTGGACGGAACCTGTAACACAGTCAAAATGGCGGTGGTGGCCACCTCCCATTATAGACAAAAAAAAAACGTGTTATTGGAGCCTATGGAATCGAACTGTCCAGTATGTACAGTCTATGCTCTGGAGTCGTGTTTGTTTACGTCATGCTGCATTCAATGTAATTGGAAAAAGGAGCTTCAATGTCTTAACCTCCGATTTTGATTTCTTTCTGGCCTTAGTTGGGGGGGACGGATTGGGGTCGATCTGAATCGGGGGGGTGGGGTGGGTGGGGGGATCTCCCCCATCCCCCACCCTGTCTGCGCGCCTGCCTCAGCCTGAAGCTGGACAGGGACAAGCATTTCTCCAGGGAAGTCTAGTCTAGCGATAGCAGCTAAAATAGTGTCTGAACTCAAATGAAACATGGACTTTTTTAAAATTAATTCATAGTTTTATGTTCATATACTTAAAATTTTTAATCTTAAGGGTGTAATTAATATTTTTAAATTTCATTTAATTAATTGTAAATCGTTCTAATGTTAAATAATATTGATATTTCCAATTTATTGAACACATTTAATTCAATCCAAAGAGCCCTTTACACATCCTTTCTGAGCATGCACAGAGAATGAAAAAAAATCTTCGCGCAGGCGCATTGACCTTCTTCATCTATGCCATACTGTGCTTTGGCCTCGTGTCTGGAAAGAGGGATTAATCACAATTCATCCATTGGAGTTAAGGTAATTTCTTCCTATTTTTAATAGCATATGATTTAACTAGTACTTTGTGATAATGTATGACGTATATTTTTCCGGTAAATATGTGGGCCGTATGTGTTCTGTAGGTTGTAGCATTTTGCAAGCATTGGAAACATTCATTTGCATATTCGACGTTACTGCACATCTGCGTTTAAAATTTCATTCAAACTCCGAATAGCACACTTATTTTATTTGTTTTATTGCTCTATCAACGTTAGCCCGAACAAGAATTGGGATACATGTGCAGTGATTGTTGATGAGTCCAAACTTGTCTGTTACACTGAAGAGAACCGCAAGCTGCGTAGTTTGCATATCTTCGTGCATCGAGTCTCAAAGAGACCTCTGAAGGTGACCCCAATTGCCCCCAAAAATAAAATCAAGTATACTGGGTGGTTAGTGCTCCGTTTGTTTCGGTTTGTGCTGGTAAAATCATCGTTTGTATCGCTACGGTGTCAAAGATATTGCACTTTTATTTAATAGGTCATTCAGAGTTCACCAGCCCCCGTAGGCCAAAACATGCCACAAAATGCTCTGCTTGGTTAGTGCTTGTTTGTGCCGTTAAAATTAACATTTGTGCTGCTACGGTTTTCCAGTTATTAATGTTTTATTTTTTCGCAATGACGTCACAGGCGTCGAGCATGCTCCCCGTGCTTACGGGCGCGAGTGAGCTTCCGGGTTATGTAGACGTCGTAGGAAACGCACGCCCGCACCCGAGCATTTTGTGGCATGTCTGAATGACCTATTAAATAAAAGTGTAATATCTTTGACACCTATAGCGATACAAACGATGATTTTACCAGCACAAACCGACACAAACGGAGCATTAACCACCCATACTTGATTTTATTTTGGGGGGCAAGTGGGTCATGTTCACAGACTGGGCTGCTCCAGTATATAATGGTAAATGTGATCACAGGAACAGATTTATGAAATGAGTAATAGAAATTTTGGAGCATTTGAAATTTAACTTGTATTATTAATACATTTTAAAAGAAACTGGAGTGTTCTTAAGTTTAGACCGTCTCTGTGCTACCCCTTTGCATGTGTCTCACTGTACACAATTAATTTTTTCTTTTTTTCTTTTTCTCTGAGGTTGCTGGTTGTGGAATTTTGGAGCTGCAGAGATTTGACCTGTGCTCCCAAAAGTGCATGTTGAAGGTGCCAAATGCTTTCATATTATTTACTTTTTCCTTAACACAATTTACACAATTTTGAATTCTCTTATTTGGTCTTTCAGGTTATGAATGTGATGTTGTAAGCTTTGCTCTTTAAGTGTATCTAAAAGGTACCAAATTCTAAAACACTTGAGACTTAAACACTCGATTCTTGGTCTGAGACGCTCATATCCGTGCATTTACAGTCATTGTCCTTGTACTTTCAAAACATGGGGTGGTCTTAGGACTCATCTAAGTCGTGCACATGGTGCTAAGCCCTCTCACACTGTAGAACGTGTTATTTTGACTTGTCCTGAAAGCCACATACCAACAAGCAGAGAATACTTCCTCCATATTAATAAACATCTCAAGAGGTTGGAGACAGTAGATTGTGTTTATCAAAATTGTTCTTTCAAAACTAATATGTATGGTACTTTCCAGACACACAAGAGTAGAAAACATTCTTCATGCACGCTCAGAGATTTCAAAAATGAAATAGTGAAAAGAACTGAATTTACAAGTAATAATGATCTTTCTGAGGAGTCTGCAGATGAAGGGCCCCCTGACTTGGATTGTGAAGCTGGTGTAGTTGGTGAAAATTTGGAGGAAGCTGTAGTTAAAAACCTTGCCTTGGTTTTGTTAAAGTTGAAGGTCTTTTCACATGTACCAACATCAGCAATTGACAATTTACTCGAGGGGCTACATTTTCTATTCACTGCCCTGATGTGGGGGCTGGTGGGTGCGTCGACGTGGTCGGGACATAGAAGGGGGTGCGCGACTAAATAAGTTTGGGAACCACTGGCTTACAACAATAAAGTGCATGGGAACTACTAGGATTTTCTTTCCATTCACTTACATTGTTTTATGCAAAACTAAAGAAAATAACCCTGGTCAGCAGAATATTGATAATATTATTGATGCATACTCCTTCTGCCCTCTCTCCATGTTTCATTTTATTTATTTATTTATTTATTTATTTATTTATTTATTTATTTATTATTTAGGAAGAGGGGCAATACATAACATTTCAATAAATGTAAATATGCCAGATTATAGCCTTGGGCTAATTTCCATTTGCAGACCCTCCGGCAGGTTGATGTTAGACACAAAGTAGTGGAAACATACAGAGATAGTATTTACAAGTCACGTGACAGAGACAAAAGCAGTCATCCCATTATACTAACACAAACAAATGTCAAGGAAAGTGGACACAGAGGACAGCATAGATAACAATAATGGAAACACATCAATTATATTGCACAAACCCCAACACTGCATATGCCCTGACTGTCGTGAGATTACATCCACCCATTACACTAGCAGTTGTTTCCCTTTTAATAATGTACCAACTCTTTTCCCGGACAAATAAAAAATATAAGTATTAGACATGATCACATGTTTGTGTGTCCCTCAGCCACCCTTTTAAGCAACTCTTAAAGATGTATAGACTGGTACTTTCCCTCACAGATAGTGGAAGACTATTCCAGAAGGTCACTCCCTGGTATGACAGAGCAGTCTGTGAAAAGGTAGTCCGCCTGAATGTCAGTTCACAGTCACCTCTAGCAGTGGCTCGAGTCAGTCGAGACCCGGCAACACTGCTAGACTGCTAGAATGCTAGGTTTTTGTTTTGTTTCATGTATCTTCTTCTTGGTCTTTATTTGATGATGGTCTTAAATCCACATTTTTCTTTGGTCTGTTCTTCTCAGTCTCATTCAGGGATATGTGTAATTATGGTAGTGTGTACCATTTTAACTAAAATGGAGTGAATAGATAGATGTTGCGATGACCAAAATACAACGGATTTAATATATTTCTGTCCTTTTCAGGATTGCAACGTGATGGAAGCTGATGAGCTCGAGAGGATGGATTTGGGTGTTTATAAAATAATCCACGAAGGAGCACAGCCTGATGTCTCCCTTGAAGATGTTGGCATCATTATCGAGAGATGCACCATCTTGCAGGATCTTCGCGATGTGGCGAGCGGGTGTGCACTTTTGTTTGGGCTAATTTACTGCCTCAATCTGAGTTACCCAAAGCCACTTCACTACATATTTGAGTTCTTCCAGAAGGTGCTCATGGGCCTGGAAGACAAAAAACTGTCTAACAAAATACAAGTGCTGAAGAACAAACTGCCAAAAGGAGACGCAATGACTCTTCTAGATAAAAATGTCCCCCAAAATAAGTGCTCTGTTTTCTTGCAGAGTAAATATTTTACTGTTGATCCTTGTTTGTAAATATTTTTTCAGCACTTTTAATGTTTAAGAGATTTACTGAATGCCATTTTTCTTTTGATTGTGGAAAAGAAAACACAATTCAGAAACTGAGTTTTTTTAACTGGGGACAAAATTACCCAGATTGATTTATTATTATTTTTTTGTTTCACTTTAACATTTCTGCAGTTTGAGTTACTGTGGTAATTCTGCAGACGGTAGCCATTGCAGACCTACAACTGTACTACACTGCACTGTCACTTGGTTGAAACTGGAAAGTTGTTTCAAATGTTTACATTTTGTTTTACGCACTTCATTTAATGTTGCATTATGCAGTGTTTTTTCCATATTTAAGCTTTGCCTCATTGAAAGCTTTTGTTCAAGTTGTTAAAGCAACACAATTTTTTTCTCTTGTATTTATACTTAGTTTTAGCTCTGGTGTACCAAGTTTCCATTGCAGGTCAAGGATATTGAGTGTTATAAACGTTAAAGTGTATGTGCAAACAAATGTGAAAGGTTGTCACCTGTACTCAAATTAAGTGCTGGATTTTTGGTCCTAGTATTTAATTAAGAATGTTGTGAGATTTGCTACATGCATTTTTTTGTTTGTTTATTAGAAATACCAAAGTTATAGTTCTGAATCTGATTTTTGGAACTGAGGACTAAATCGTCCAGATTAACCTTTTTGTGTCATTTAAGTATTTTATGTAATTGCATTATACAGTGGATTATTATTTTTTAAGTTGCTGTGATAGATCTGCAGATCTGACTATAATCAAATGTTGTTGTATTGAATTCGGCATCCTACGGCACACTACAATGTCACTTTGTTAAAACTTGAAAGTTGTTTCCAATGTTGTTCCATTTAATAATGCCTTATGCAGTGTTGTTCCCTGTAGAAGTTTTGCCTTGTTAAGGCTTATCGTTAATAAAGTTGTTGGTGCAGCACCCTTTTTTTTGCATTGACACTTTATGTAAGCTTTGGTGTAAAAGAGTTTTCTATTGTAGGTCAAGGATCTTGAATGTTATAAATGGTAACATGTGAGCAAGTGTAAAACGGTTCTCGAGTTGTCACCTGTACTGTAGTTAAGTTTTGGACCTTTTGCTGAAGACCTCTGAAGTTCCAAACACCTAATTACAATGTATAGATGACAACTCAGGAATTTTTCTAGACTTGTTTTGATGATATCTAAACATTTAGCATATAGATTAAACTATTCATGAAATCATAATCAAATTCATTAGGTCAAAAACACAATGTAAATGGTGCCATTAAATTAAAATTAATATTGTCAATTGAACCTAAAGCAATACAGTTAATAAAGTGAACAAAGTGTTTAAATTTGAATTAATGGTGTTAAATAGTGACAATGAAAGGAAAGCTGTTGCTTTTATACAACAATTTCACTTCTGGTATACATCACCATTGAAATTGCAGATAACAACCATATTGATTTATGTTTTATTGACCAAGTTTTGTGGAAAAGATTGCCTTAACTTTGTCAATTAAATCCAACGTTTTATTTCTTAGAGTGCATCACTCAATGAACTACCATTTGCAGCCGATTTCTGGTTTTGTGGTATGTCCTTGGGTGGCATGACAGCGAAAACTTACAGCAGACAAAAATGAGCATTAATAGCAGAAAACTCCCTGGTGTCAAAACAATATGTGTGGTTTAAAAGTGGGGGAGGAGCGGAGCCGCAGGGAAGGCATCCTACTCCGTTCTTACTCACGAGCGCCTCCCTTTTTCAGAGTTGTTTTGATGTTGAACTTAAATGACTTTTTTTTTTAACCAACCGAACAACCCATCCTCACTACTGCCGCTGTTTAAACAGACTGACCTAATATGATTTTCACACACCCACACACACACACACAGCAGGCATTCTTCCTGCTTTCCCTAACAGGGATTTCCTGTGTTTAAGAAGTGTAATGGAGATACTGTGCCCATTGCTATCAGTCCTTATCTCAGCTCAGTTTTTTGTCAGTTAAGATTTATTTTTAATGCATCCTGAAAGGAATGTTTTCTGAAAGTTAAAGCTATTTGTTTTCTTGAAAGATCTCACTTATCTCCAGTAACAGTAGGATGTCTCACATGTCATAGTAGCATATAGGAGGAAATGGATTTGGGCGTTCCACCCTGACATTATTTCAAGGGAATGCCATTTTAGTGAGTGGGTTAAGCCTCCAGTCTAATGCTGATGTCTTCCTTTCTATTTATTTATTTTTTGACGCAGCAGAATAAGCTGAAACCCTGGTCCATTTGTGTTGTGAAGACAAAGAGAGACCATTGAGGCAAGAGAGTGGAGCTGCCGGTGGAGGTAGGGGTGCAAAAGGTTAAGGGAGGAGTTACGAGTCTGATGCACACTTTACTCGGTGAGCAGGTCTCTCTCTGTCTCACTCTCTGTGAGTTTTTTTTACTGAATAGTGAGCAGCAGTGCACATTTATTCAGCTTGAAGAGGCTTCAGTAGCAGAGTGGCAGCAGGGTGGGGGAGTTCTCTAGGAGAAAGGGAGGGTGAGCGACAAGGAATCCAGCAATCTGCCCCTCTCACGCTCTGGATTTTAGTCTGCTCTCGCTGCCAACTCCACAGCACACACATACAAACACACACACACACAAAGTCACTGTCAGACAGCACAGCAAAATGCTTCTGGAGCTGTTGACATCATGACTCGCTGTGCTTAAACTTTTGATGATCACATCTGCATCTCCAAGTTGATGACGTTATTAAAGTTTCTGGATTTCTTCTGGTGCCTGAATGTTGTCGCTGGGCAAAATGCATTCCAGGGCCACGTCCCGCAGCTGTGATGACTACCTGAGGATTAAGGTATGAGCACTAAAATGTTCTTTATTATTTATTAAAAGCAGATTATTTTATATATTTTAGGGTTATAACTGATTGATTATTGATTCAGACTTTTTGGTATTTAACAGCTTTAACATACATGTTATTGTACACATTCCACAAATGGTGTTTTTGATGTTTCAGCACACAGGAAGCTGATATTTTGACTGACTGTTCTGTAGCTAAAACAGCATTTAGCTTCTACTTGCAATTTGTGACAGAAAGGGAAGGGTACAAATGGTTATGAGCTGTCATTTCATTGCTCGAATGAACAAATCTGTTCATAAATATCACTTTCAAGTGTTCAGTGCAATTATGGTAGGACAGACAATGGTACTAAATCCAGGTGAATGTAAGTTTTTACCCACATCAATGGGTTTTTGATCTTGAATTAATTTCTTTGATATATGACCTACAACTCATCTTAAGTGGGCAGTGGTAGGTTTGAATACTCTGCTGTTCTCTTACTTTGTGAGTGTTTTGAAACCCTTCCTTACAATATTTAATCTGCTGGGACTTAGAGAGGTTTTTTGTCTTTGTTGGCATAACATTATGATTGGTCTATGAACCCCATTATCTATTAACCCCATTATCATTTTTTTTTCTTTTGACGTTTGGTCTTTATTCATGCAAATGCATAGTCTATAAAGTAGGTGTGTGTTTACATCCTGTTGGATAAAACCAGCAAACATGCTTGTTTGAGCCCCCAAGTGGGATCTCTCTGGGTAAAAATGTGGCCCATGAAGGGTTGCCCACACTGGGACCCACAGCCATTGTGAAATGTAGGGTACACGTGGGCCCCATTATTTGGGGCCATGTAAGGGCCCAACGGAGCTTGACCTGCATATGTGGACTGCCCAATGTGGCCCCTCTCCATGAGACCCTCATATGGCCTGCATTTCACAGCAGTACCCTTGCATGTGTAGGTTTGATAAAAAAAAAAAAAAGATTAGATTACGATGGCACTTTTCAAGACACCCGAAGTGCTTTTCATTATTTATGCACTTACACATTCACACAGTGCAGGTGATGATAATCTACTGATTGGCCATTTAGGTGCCAGCCTAGTGGATGTTTGCACTTATGCGTTGAATGTGTTAACCCACAGTAGTATATGCCCATAAAACTACCCACAGTGGCCCTATGTGTTTGAGCCAACATGGGGAATTCAGCAGTTTGCCAAGTTTAATGCCTCATGGGGATTTTGTGGGCACTCCATAGTGTCTAGTGTTATGTATTCAAAAAATACCCACAATAGCCCTTTAGGTGTCAGCTCATAAGAAGAATCCAGCACTCCATCCAATTTAACTCTAAAAATCACTCACACTGTGGGTAGATTCCACTGTGGGTGCTCACAGAAATCACATAGAGGGATAGAAGTGGGCAGACCCTGGGATTCCCCACATGAGCTGACATTAATGGGGCCATTGTGGGTAGTTTATGGGCAGATCCCACTGTGGGGTGCCCACAGAAATAATCCAAGTTAATTCACAAGCAGAAATATCCAGGGCAGCTCCCAAATACTCAGCATGGGATGGATTTGGGCACATTTAAATCTAAAAGTGGTCCATGTGGGAAAACATATATGGGCTCCATTTATGTTTATATATATGTTTATGTTTATTTATTTAGCAGACGCTTTTATCCAAAGCGACTTACAATTTATAACCTATAGAGCACGTTGTGATCTGTGGGGGAAACCGGAGTACCCGGAGGAAACCCACGCATGCATGGGGAGAACACAAAGCTCCACGCAGAAAGGCCGCAGCCGGGTTTCGAACCTGCAACCTTCGTGCTGCGAGGCAACAGTGCTAACCACTGCGCCACCATGCAGCCATACACAAGATCCTTGTGGGTGAACTCTGGGATAAGTGTAGGTTTGCCCTGCCCACATGGGCATGTTTGCTGTGAAGGCATTAATCCCCAATGAAGACATAAATCAAGTTTTTCTGATAATTTCTGTGGGAATCTGTGAAAAATTGTTCATCTGTTGGCTACTTTCGATGTTTTTTCAATAAAAAAGTTGTTGGACAGTAAATTTGATCATAATTGGATTAGTTTGAGTTGTCATTTTGCCACTCTTTCATTGACAACATTTATGATGATGTATTTTTCAGAGTTCTGTTGTGGGTAAAAACAACAAACCGACTTGTTTTTTCTGTGCTTTGGCTAGGGAAAACATTTGATCCAACAGAGATTCAGCTACATATGCTCATAAGGATTGATCTCAGTCTCTCTCATATCCATCTTATGAGAATAAATTCATTTCCATCTCACATGAAAATTAATTACAGTTAGCACACATCACAAGATAAATCAAACAGATCTACAGGAGGAGGGGTGGCGGGTGAGGTGCCACCAGGCTCCTTTTGTTGGCATCCTGGCAGCTGGGCATGTCTGAGCAACCTGCAGCTTTTGTGGTTCTGCTGCCTTTGAGGACGTTAGCAGGTTGGATAGCGAACAGCCTGCGTGGGGGCTTCAGGGCTCTCCTGTTACCACCCCCTACCCTCGTGGTGTCATGCTCCACTGGATTCCTGGTAGGCAACGTCTTTTGTGTTAGTGACCCACTAAAAGTGTCAGTGACCACCTCGTATTCACTCTTTCTGACTCTGAGTGCCTTACTTTTCTCTGTGATTTGTTCCTTTGTTTGCTGCTTCTTCCTCTATCTCGCTCTCTGATCTTAACTACTCTACTTTTTGAATGATGACATTCAGAAACATTAGGACCTTGCATCAGAAAGGGTGGGACTTCCCCACTTTGTTCCCATCCTGGCTGAAAGCTGGACATGCCTGCATTCCTCTGTGGCTCAGAACGGATGGGAAGTTCAGCTTTGGTGGCTGAGCTCAGTCGTTCTGCTGAAATACTGACATATCTTTAGCCAGGTGACACTTAGTCCTCTGACCTCAGATTTTTCACAGCATCAGGAGGATTTGTTTTATCTGACGTGAAACGGTCTCTACAGAGTGCAGATTTGTAGCTAACCTAACAGGTTTTACATTTATTGATGTTTTATTTCTACACTTGAAATGTATCGTGATTTAAAGCAACAGGTTTGAACTAAAACCTCAGCGGTTCTTCAAAGCACAATGTTCCTTTTCTGTTTTGGAAACCGAAAGACAAACTTGCTTTAGACAGTTCTAGCAAGGAGTTTCCTCCCATTGTCGGCTCTCTTCTTCAAACACTACACCATTATTTTTCTCTTGGGTGCCACAGTGACTGATGCTGTGAGAAATTCAAAATATCAATCAAAATATGGGGCAGCTCTTACACATCCAAAGAGAGACGGAAAAAATAACTTGTTTCTACCTATATAACATAAGTTATATACTTTCAGCGTACCGAAGACTCTTTGAGTGGAGAGCACGGAGAGCGGCATTGCACTGATTCAAGTCAAAGTCATTTATTGTCATTTCTACCACATGTGCAGGACATACAGAGAAACGAAATAGAGTTTCAGTACACACAATTCAAAGATCAGACATACATGGGTAAGACACATGACAAGAATTGGTGACTGCGGTCGTTCGCAACATGAGTCACGCTACCTTAATAGATAGATGAAAAGGGTGTTACATGAGGATAAGTGGGGGTAGGTTAAAAAAAAAAGGCATAGCAGAGTTAGACCCAGCGGGGAGTAACTCTATTATACAAAAAAAAAAAAAAACTCCTCAACATATAAGCACAAACAGCACAGATACAAACATCAGAGTCCGATGGGGAGGCGGGGTTGGGCGGGATCCTGAAGCCTCCAATGGGAGCTGCCACTGCGGCGCATCGACCAGCTGCAGACCAACAGGTGGGAGGGAGATATAAGGAACTGAGAGCACACTGAGTTTCCCGCAGACGTCTCAATCTGAAGGAAGAGGGTGAAGGTCGGGACATAGCATCTGTCGGCATTCCTCTTTTCGTGGGGGTGTGTTGAGGCAGCCTTGGAGTCTGCCTTGGTGTCAGATAGGGATAAACATGACTTTGTTTGGGGCAGGCAGAGATAATTTTCCTCTCTTCCTTGGAGTCTATAAGTGGTCATTCATGTCCACCAGTGAGCCAATAATACGTTCTAAACATCCCCACATCGTCCGGTGACCCTCTCAGAGATGACATCCATCTTGCGTACTATCACAGGCAACGCCGCGAGGACATTATCCAGCTTACAGTTCACCTCGAGTAACGTCCCAGTCTGTGAGGTCACCGCACGAGCGGCACATTCCATGGGCGCGGGTCGCACTCCAATTGCTCCTGTCTTCCCAAATTTCCAGAAAACCAGATATCCTCCCACTCCAATCAAAAGAAATCCAGTGATCATCAGGCCGAACATCCACAAATCTTCCACGTCCTCGATGGACAGCTGAGAAAGGCGCACGATTCGCCAGACCTCCCAAGAATCGAGTGCATATCCCGCTGCGAATGTCCCCTCGGGACAGGTGGGAGCCCCCTTCTCCGTTCTCATCGTAGAAAAATTTTTATCAATCGCGTTGAATGACCAGTTAATTAGGTCCATATTTCCAAAAAGAGTAGTGGTTTCAGGAGAAATGCAGAGAAGTGCTCTGTAGGCTGACAGGACAAGAGCCTTGGGAAAAACAGATAAGGGAGCTGAGAAAAAAAGCGTCTGTACTCTCTGAAGGCTGGAGAAAAGAACTGATTGATGCGCTCCAGGCAGGCAGCTGCGTCTGATGCACAGCACATTCTCAAAGTCGCACACATATTCTCTGGTAAGTTGTGTCTTTTATTTGTGCCTGATGCACTCCACTGCTGCGGAGCTCATCACCTGTTCTGCGAGGATTTCACCTCACTGACATAGACGCGGAACGTAGGGTGACCAGATGCTTTATGCGGGACAGTCCTGCATTTTCATTACTTTTCACATGTCCCGCAAATTAAGGCTCATGTCCCGCATTATTGACAGTTTCCTGTTTCGAGTTTCAATCTCATAAAAGAAACTGTGGAGAAATCTGCCTGTTGCTGACAATCAAACAGGGGCGGGACTTTATCACAGATCGGGAGAGTGTGTGGAGCGCGCCCGAACCACCAAAACAAGCATGAGCGAGCACGGAGGAGAAAATGCTGTTAACTCATGTATTAAACGTGTTCAGAGATACTCGACAGTCTTTGTTGTTTCTGAGTCGTTAAATGTCTTGGCGCGGAGTCTGATATAAGAGGTCAGAAGCAGGTGTTCCAGTAATTAGACAGGTCCATGATAAACACAATGGAGGCTCTAACACAGGCAAGGTGCTGCAGTTTCAGATACCTGTGTACATGCTGAGCCCCTTAAAGCACAGTGAAGACATAATGAGAATAAATGGAAGCTTTCATCACTTATTCTCAGAAATTTGAAGAAAAAAGTAACTCTAAGAAACTATTATTAGATTAGATCTGAATTTTTTAGAGATTACAATCTGATGTTTATTCTCTCACCTAAAATTAGAAGAGATTTGTTGTCATGTTTTAAAAAAATCGTTTTGTTTCTGAATTATGAAAAAAAAAATAGCAAAAAAGTGTAGATATTTTTTCTATGAGATGCAAATTTTAGTGGAAAATTAATTAAAAACCAAGCATGAATAGATCAAAAATATATTACTGATACTTTTACTGTCATTCTGTTATGGAAAACATTCAATGAAAACTCTGAAAAGCTGCTTAAACCTGCATTTATTTTTAATTATTGTGGGCCTATCTGTATTATTAAAATGATCAGAGCCACTACAGAGTTATGTTGTGGTAACTTGAGAGGAACTGTGAAATAGTAAAGCTTTTGCTGTATGATTGTTCATGTTGAATTCTAATAAAATATGTACAAGAAATATAATAATAATAATGTAATAATGGTGCATACACATTGCCTACGATCTGCTTGAGAACTACGTCGGAATAACAATAAAACTTGTAGAAACCGGCTGTTAAATCAGGAAGATGAGGCACTGATTTGACGGGTCTATTGTTGGATGATAATTCAGGCGACAGCCACTCTCAAACTTCAAACCCTGGCATGTAAGCCAGCGGTGTGTCACACCCTGTCCTGTCTCCCC